>CAUYQV010066562.1:0-27341 GCA_963574575.1 Galagoides demidoff
TTTTGAGACGGAGCCTCAAGCTATCCCCCTGGGTAGAGTGCCATGGCATCACAGCTCATAGCAACCTCCAACTCCTGGGCTCAAGCAAGTCTCCTGCCTCAGCCTCCCAAGTAGTTGGGACTACAGGCGCCCGCCACAACACCCGGCCATTTTTTTTTTTTTTTTTTTTGGTTGCAGCCATCATTCTTGTCTGGCGGGCCCGGGCTGGGGATTCGAACCCGCCACCTTAGGTGTATGTGGCTGGAGCCTTAGCCGATTGAGCCACAGGCGCCAGAGCCTACTTTTTTTTTATAAATATAAAATATTGAAACTAAAACCAACTTGGGTGAATTATTTTGATTAGTAAGAGACCAAAGAATGGGGGCTGGGCATGGTGGCTCACACCTGTAATCCTAGAACTTTGGGAGGCCAAAGCAGGTTGATCTTCTGAACTTAGGAGTTCCAGACTAAGCTGAGCAAAAGCGAGACCCCCATCTCTAAAAAAAAAGCCAGGCGTTGTGGCAGGTGCCTGTAGCCCCAGCTACTTGGGAGGCTGAGGCAAGAGGACCACTTGAACTCAAGAGGTTGAGGTTGCTGTGAGGTATGATGCCATGGCACTCAACCCCAGGATACAGAGGGAGACTCTGTCAAGAAAGAGAGGGATAGAAAGAAAGAAAGGAAGGAAGGAAGAAAGGAAGAAATCAAAGAATGTCCAGTAGTGTGCTATGTATGGTAACAGTTGTTTCAATAACTGCACACGTCAATTGGCATGTTTTGTTTCTGAGCCCTCCACAAAGGGTTAAAAACCTCTTTACTAACCTCCAGTGGAGAGAAATCATGATTGACTAGGAATGAGAGGCCTCCCACAGGGACTACCAGAAACTCCACTCGGAAGGTATCATGATTTCCATCGTAGGTTGCTTTAAATTTCATGTAGATCAGGTATACTGTGGCATAGGAGCAGGCAATGTAGATAAGCTAAAAACAAAAGAAAAAAATACCAGGTTGTCAATTCCTTTCAATGGTTCAACTTCCTCCATTTTCCTTATCACTCATATATTTAGAAAAGCAAGATTTTTTTTCCCCTTTGGCTTTAAACATAGTAAAATTAGTTTTTTGGGGGGTACACAGTTCTATGATTGATAACTATGTATAACCAACACCACCACAATTAGGACAAAGAACAATTCCACCATGCGGTTCCTTTGTAATCAAGCCTCCCTCAGGCTTAACCTCTGAACTTGTACTTTCTTTGTCCCTAGGACTATCTTTTCTTTTTTTTTTTTTTTCTTTTTTGAGACAGAGCCTCAAGCTATCCCCCTGAGTAGAGTGCCATGGCATCACAGCTCATAGCAACCTCCAACTCCTGTGCTCAAGCGAGTCTCCTGCCTCCGCCTCCCAAGTAGATGGGACCACAGGCGCCTGCCACAACACCCGGTCATTTTTTGGTTGCAGTCATCATTGTTGTTTGGCGGGCCCGGGCTGGAGATTTGAACCCGCCACCTTAGGTGTACGTGGCTGGCGCCTTAGTTGATTGAGCCACAGGCACCGAGCCCACACACACTTTCATAAGAATGATAAAACACAACTCTAGCCCAGAATGAAGGAGGGAGGAGAAGAGTGAGGGGAGGGGGAAGAAGGCCAGGTGGAGGGAGTGTAATTGGTGGGACCTTACCTATTGTACATAATGAAAGGATACATGTCAAAACTATTAAGAGTAGTATATAAATGTCTTACCACAACAATTAAGTAAGAAGGGATGTTAACTCGTTTGATGTAGGCATTCGAAATTGTATATAAAATCAGCACATTGTAATGCATAACTGCATTAATGTACCCAGTTATGATTTAATAAATAAGACATTAAAACAAAATTCCTGAAGCAAATAGAAAACTTCACTCACAACCATTATAATTAAAATAGTTAATATTTTTAAAGTACTTGACACTGTTCAAAGTATTTCACTTGTGTAATCATGACAATAATGTTAATTTTGTTGTCCTGATATTACTGATGAGGAAAGAGATGCAGAGAAGGGTTAATGGTTAATAATTAAAGTGCATAAATTACCAGATAATGTATTATTTTACTATATTGATTATTTGTATTATAGCACTACATATACAAAGTCCTTACATTGAAAATAACTTCTAGGAATCACAGGTATTTGATGATTTCCTCAAATCCTAGTTTAGCTCTTAAATTGTGAATGATTTCTCTCTTTAGTGAAGTTTTAACACAATTGAAAAACATGGAATATATTTTCTTATTTACTAATAATTATAGATATACTTACATGTTAAAAGTGTACCTATAGCCACTGAATCAAAATCATATATAAGCTTAGATAATTAACTTTTAATTGAGTTAATATTATTTTTATTATTTAAATTGTAGCCACAGGCTTGTAGTGATAATTTTTCTCCCAAATAAATGAAAAAATGAATTTATTTTTCTCAAAGAATTCTGTACCCTTATGGGAATAAAAGATCATCAAATCCAAGAAGGAGAAGACAAAGAGCCTGAAATAACATTACTGTTACAAATTAGCTCTTACAAAACACGCTCAGAAAATCCCAGTGTGCCACAGACTTCATGTGGCTGAAAGGCATCATTATTATCAATGATGACCTCTGCCAATTCAGAGATCAGTATCATTATTATTCACAAGTATCTAAGAATTGTGCATAATCCCCAGACATTATAAACCTAATAAGAAATGGAGAAGAGATGATATCTTTGTGAATGTTATAGTGGTACCGCTGGGACAATAACAAGACTTTGAGCACTTTCAGGGCCATGATTTTCCCTCTATTTTCTTTGTGTTAATAAACATCAGGATATCAGTAATTTTATTAATTAATTTTCTGACAAAGAGGAAATTGCACAACATTTAATTATATTTTCTCTGACTGTGTGACCTTCAGAGGGTACTGATTTTTTTGTGATCTATATTGCATAATTTTTAATCTTTTCATAGTAACCTCAGCTTGCTTGAATTTATATGACAAACACACTTTTAAAAATAAATGGCTAATGAAACATTTTATTTGTATTTGAGTATATTTCACTATACGTGAAATAACAAAAAGTGCCTTTAATGTCAAATTCTTAGGAAGTAGAGGCAAAAGGGGCTGGTGTCTTTAAGTCTTTAAAGATGTGAATGTTGTAGTCTCTATTTTGTAAACTAGTTGTGATACTATATTTGTATGACAGTTGCTGAGGTTGATTTTATGATTTATCCAGAAATATATATCTCTATGTTCACTTAAAGTTTATACAGTAATCCAAAATATCAAATGTGCTCATATTACTCCAAGGAAGTGTTAGGGAACCATGCTCACTCAACCCCTTAACACACCAGGGCACTCCTGTGCATACATGGCAGGCCTCTTGCCAGAAACTGTGAAGACCATCCTGCTGCTTGGAATATGTGTCAGCATCTCAGAAAGAAAGGCACCAGGAAATTTGCACAATTGGCTTGAAATCTTCAACTTTTTTTTATATATACAATATATATCTCTAATATATATTTATGCTTTTCTAACCAAACCAAAGTGCAATCATTTTTCTAAAAGACTTTTCTAAACAAATAATGAAGAAAATAAGAAAAACTATAATTACAATTACAAACAACAGACTTAATCCTAATTTTTTTTTTCTTGTGGACTATAGTAGATATGAATTTAATCTAAAAACACAACATAAAAAGAAACAAGAAAGAACCTTTGAGTGTTACTAAAATAAAAATTTTTGAAGATATGCTTCAATCATATACATAGCATACAAATATCAAAGATTTTACTCTCTAGGAATTTCTGTAAGGTCAGTTTAATTATTACTGGCACACTTTAAAATTGAAGGATTAATGCATAAATATTGTAAAACAAAACAAAATATGACACTACACAGAATTGTATGAAATAAAAAATAAAACTATTCCTTTGTCCTTGGCTATATACATCTTCCAGCATTCAGCATATCTTTGTTACTATTATTGTGTAACTTCAATGTAACTTCAAGTGCCATTGATTTGTGCTTGAAGAAACCTTTCTAGTATCCACATGAAGGGATGTTCTTTTGAAGACATTCCAAAGTTATTAGAAAGCTAATCATGCAGGAGACAGACCCTGAAGGCAGAGTCTGATTGTCTCTGGAATTTCCTGGAAGGGATCTGGGGAGGGGAAAATCAAGATAAATTAATGTGAATTTTTAGTTAAAGGTTATGTTTGTTTTTTCCAGATAAATAGTTGATTAAGTTTTATGATTACTTTGTATTCTTTTTAAAGTTACTTTCCATTTTTATCGTATAAGCCATTTATCACCAGCTGGTTTGCTATTATGATGTATACATGGAAAATAATGTATTGTTAGAGTATATATGCTTGTAAGAAATAAAGTGAAATTGCTACGTGCCTGAGAGAGCTGTAGTCCTCTGCTTCTCTGAACATTTTGACTGCTGGCCTTATCTCTGCAACTCTGGCCAAACATTTCCAGCAACCACTTGGCATAGCCAGCAGGACCAGAAACTTCATGGGCTTTGTTTAAGGTAAGACCAGGCATGGTTAGAACCGAGAGGAATTGCTCAGTACACCAGTACTTGAGACTCTTGGGAATAGAAGTGGAGTCATGGGAAATTCCCTGTCTTTAGAGGAGCAGTATGTTACACCACTGAAAACTTTACTACAGACTACAGGCACCACCATAAAAAGAAAAACTTCGTGATGCCTATTTCAGGTGATTGCTAAGCATTGTTATTGGTTTACTCCTGAAAAGAAAAATCAACTGAATTTAAAGGTTTACAAAGATATAGGGAAAGCTCTACAAAGAGCTCCTCAAAGCGGGGAATTGAATCAGATGCCTGGATAGCTTTAAATTTCATAGCTTTGGCCTTGCAGCTGTTACAATCTAGTTCAGACACAGAGCAAAAGGTAGGGTCTGCAGCTTTAAAACTTCCCCAGGAACAGGCTCCTGAAAACTCAGAAGCACCCACTTAGGATGAAATCCCACTTTTAAATAGCTCCAGTAGCTCCTCTGAAAGTGAAACTGACTCTGAGGCTATGGAGCAAGTGAGTCTGATAATAATGTCCAAGCTTCAGCATCTTTTGGAACGTTGTTGTCAGATTATGAGTTCACAACAACATAGTCCTTCATCCAAAAGGGACACTGGAGTATTTCCAGCTTTGGATGCAAAGCCGCTTATGCCATGCCCACTGTGCCAACTCTTTTGCCTTCTGCTCCGCCAGCGCCTCTCGTTTCAGTTTAGCAGCAACCTCCTCTTTTCTCAAATACCTGAGTGGGAATGGTATTTGAATTTCCAGTAGGGCCTGATATGTATAATATTTTACATGAAGCTGAACCAAATTCTAAAAATGTCCAGAATTTTCCTACCTCCACACTGATGCCTACTTCATTTGCCTTTCCAATAGTCAAAACTCCTAATGATGATGGTACTATTGATGTTGCTCATTTTCATGTTGATATGAAAATCTTGAAACTTTTAAAGGATGCAGTTAGCACTTATGGACCTAATTCGCCATACATGCAAGGATGTTTGAAGTTACATTGTGGGGACCACTTACTGATTCCTATAGATTGGGATATTTTGGCTCAAACTGCATTATCACCTGGCCAATATTTACAATTTAAATCATGGTGGAGGAGGCCCCAAAACAGGCTCAACATAATCGAGCTTTCAATCCACCTACGTTTAATTTTGAACAATTAACAGAGACAGGATTACATTCTGATGTAGAAGTGCAGTGTAATTATACAAATCAGCCATTGCCTCAAATTCAGGAAATTTGTTATATTGCATGGCAAAGATTAGATGAGCAAGAAGAAAGAAATTTTTTTACAAAATTCTTCAAGTACCTAATGAACCATATACTGATTTTTTAACTCATTTACAATCCACTGTTCAAAGAACTATCAATGGTGCAGAGGCACAAAATATGCTTTTTCTTTCACTTGCATATGAAAATGCTAATATTGATTGTAAAATGGCCCTAGCAGGAATAAAAATACAGGAAAATGCTACATTAGACCATTATATATGAGCCTGCAGAGATGTTGGCTCTGGGACTTTCCAGGCTAATCTATTGGCAGCTGCTTTTAAAGGCACAGCCACTTCTGCTAAAACGGTTTTATAATTGTGAAAAATCTGGACATGTCCACAAAGATTGCCAAAAAATCAAGGGGACTAAAAATGGTCCTCCTGGTTTGTAACATAGGTGTGGAAAAGGAAAACATGGAAAAAATGAATGTAGATCTGTTAAGGACAAAGATGGAAATATTTTCCCTCTCTTACAAAATCAGGGAAACTCCCCATAAGGCCTGACCTGAAGCCCATAGACAAACAATATGGGGTTCTCTTGCTCAACAGTTTCCAATGAGCAATGGCCAAACCCATGCTCTGACTCAAAACAGCTAAAGCTCTCAGTACAAGATTTATTCCATGCCACACACAATAGCGAGGCCTTAGATTTGCCAATTAATGAAATAGTCACTATTGTTTCAGATACCTTACCTGTAAAATTACATACTGGTGTTTATGGCCCTATTCCACTGAATATGGTAGGTCTACTATTGGGGTGTAGTACTTTAACATTAAAAGGATTACAAGTTCATGTTGGAATAATTGATGCTAATTTTGAAGAAGAAATTCAAATCATGGCTTCCGCTACTAAAACTATTACTGCAAAAGCTGGGCAACATGTTGTCCAGTTACTAATTCTCCCATACCATAACGATAAAAGCAGCTCCTATAAAAGGAGAAGGTGAATTTGGCAGTACAGGAAAGTAAGTTTTTGGCATGCCTTATAAATGACAATGGACCTCAGTGCGTTGTAACTTTTCCTGACAGCACTGTTCTTAACGGACTTGTAGACACAGGAGCTGATGTCTCTATTATTGCTTCTTATATGTGGCCAAAGAAGTGGCCTAAGAAAAGGGTTGAAACTACCTTTCTAGGACTTGGAACAATGAAAGATATTGAACAAAGCACTCATGTTTTAAATTGCTTTGGACCTGAAAAACAATCGGCTCAGTTTCCACTGTATGTTGCCCCATTGCCTTAATTCTATGGGGAAGAGATTTGCTTTAACAATGGGGCTCTATGTTATCTTTCCCAACTATTTCCCCAGCAGCAAAACACATGACGTTTAATATGGGTTTTAATACCACTGTAAACACCTCTCCTCTTAAGGCCAAAGTCACGAGAAAAGCTGGTGACTCATCTGGTTTGGGATTTCCCACTCTTTCACAGGATTTTCCATAGGGTCCATGGCACAGTGCTTCACTCTGCCTTTACAATGGCTAACAGATAAACCCATATGGGTTGAGCAGTCGCCCCTTCCTCTGAAAAAAAGTAGAAGTGCTTCATATTCTTGTGAAGAACAATTAGACCAAAACCATATTAAATCATATACTCATCCCAGGAATTCTTCTGTTTTTGTTATCAAGAAAAAATCCAGCAGATGGTGCATGTTGACTGATTTAAGAAAAATCAATGCAGCCATTCAGCCCATGTGTTCTTTACAACTAGAAATCTTGAACCCATTGTTGATTCCAAAAAATTATCCTATCATCATAGTTAATTTAAAAGATTGTTTTTTAAATATCCTTTTGTGTCTCAAAGATGCTGAACATTTTACATTTACTATTCCATCTTTATTTATTATTTTTTTAATTAAATCATAGCTGTGTACATTAATACTATCATGTACACCGTGGAATACTATGCAGCCATAAAGAAAGATGGAGACTTTACCTCCTTCATGTTTACATGGATGGAGCTGGAAAATATTCTTCTTAGCAAAGTATCTCAAGAACGGAATAAAAAGTATCCAATGTAGTCAACCCTATTATTCCATCTTTAAATAATGCTCAGCCTACTCAGCATTATCAGTAGAAGATTCTACCTCATGGTATTTTTAACAGCCCTACTCTGTCAATTATTTGTTCAATGACCTTTGGATTTAGTACGCAAGAATTCCCAGAAGGAATTGGTTTACAATATATGGATGATATTTTATTCTCTCATCCTTCAAATAATGAGTTACAAAAAAATATATTCTAAAGCCTGCCAATATCTTGCTAACTTTGACCTTTATATTGCCTCAGAGAAGGTTCAAACACAAGAACCATGAAATTATTTAGAATATAAATTATCAACTCAACATATAATTCCTCAGAAGGTCCAAATAACATGAGATACACTAAAAACACTTATTTTCAAAAATTATTAGAATATATAAATTGGGTTAGACCTGTACTAGGAATACCTACTTATACTTTAACCCATTTATTATCCCTGTTAGAAGTGGATCCCGCTTTACATAGCTCAAAATAGCTTACAAAGGAAGGTTAAAAGGAATTACAATGGTTAGAAAGACATATACAAGAAGCTGAGCTTGATAGAATCACTGATTTTTCATACTTTATTTTATATATTTTTCCTTCTGAACATTCACCCACTGGATTGTTAGCACAGAAAGAAGCTTTTATAGTTGCTTCCTTTCACACAAAGCAACAAAGAAAATGGAAACATACATACATAAAGTATCATTTGTAATTTTAAAAGGTCATTTAAATTATGACAATTAGCAGCACGTGATCCTGACAAAATTTTTGTCCCTTTAACTAATCAACAAATAAATAATTTGTTTACCTTTTCTATAGATTGGCAGGTAGCACTTGCTGACTTCTTAGGTGAAACTGACAATTATTATCCCACAGATAAATGTTTACAATTTTTAAAGAATTCTTCTTGGATTTTACCTCAATTTTTTTTAAACCTATAGTTAATGCTCCCACTTTTTATACTGATGCTAATAAATGGGTCTTTCAGGTTATTTTAGGACCTCATAATTCTAAAACCAACAATCTCTGTATCAATCTGTTCAAAAGGCTGAATTATTTGCTATTATTTTACTTTTAACTGATTTTCATGACATTGCTTTAAATGTGGTTACTGATTCACAATATTCTGTGCATATGGTGCAGAATATAGAAATTGTTATACTCCCTTGGAGTGAATCAGAATTAATTATTTTAGTTTCTACATTACAACAACTCATTCACTCTTGAAAGCAACATATCTATATTACACATATAAGAGCTCATTCTAATTTACCTGGACCTCTTGCTGAAGGCAAGCATTCTGCCAGAGGTCCAGGTAAATTAGAATGAGCTCTTGTATGTGTAATATAGAACTATTTATCATTTAATTGGATCAATAAAGATTGCTAATTTGAAACATTCTTTATATCATAATAATGCTCAATCTTTAAAAGTACATGGCACACAGCAATAGCTATTGTTCGCTCTTGCCCCACTTGTCAACCCTTAACAATGTCACCTTTACCCCCTGCCATTAATCCAAGAGGCCTACAAGCTAACTGACTTTGGCAAATGGATGTTACACAAATTTTAGAATTTGGCCATCTTAAATATTCCATCATTCTATAGATATATATTCTCACTTTTCTTGGGCATCTACATTTACTTCTGAATGGGCAGATGCTATTATTTCCCATCTCTTGAAGCTTTTGCAATTATGAGAAAACCACATTCAATTAAAACAGATAACAGATCTGCATATATTTCTAATAAATGTCAAACTTTTTTCCAGATACATAATATTAAACGTATCACTGGTCTCCCTGGCAACAGCACAGATCAAGCTATAATTGAAATACATAATTGTATTCTAAAAGATATGTTGCTTAAACAAAAAGGGAAAGAACAGTATAATAATACACGTAGAAATAAACTTCACATTGCCTTATTTACTTTAAATTTCTTGAACGTGGATGACAATAATAAAACACCAGCCCAGAAGCAGTGGCTAAAATTAACAACAGAACCTCATAATCAGCCAGTTTTTTATAAAGATATAAAAACAAATAAATGGATTCCTGCCCAAGTGTTATGTTGGGGTAGAGGATATGCTTATATTTCAACAGGTTCATCAAGTTTTTGGGTCTCTGACAAAGCCTTGAAGTTAAGAGATAGCTCAGAAAAGACCACACCCCAGGAGATGGACCTGCAAGCTCTGAGTGAACCATTTGCACAAATTTCTTTGAGCAAAGGGACCAAGAAAACCAAGATGGTGCTACCCTGTACTCTAGATGCACCAGAGATGACTTGGGGTCAAGTGAAGAAGTTTTGTCATAAGGCAGAGGATCTAGTGGCTCAGAATAAACAACCAATGACCACATCTACTTTGTTCTTTGCTATGATCTCACTCCTCACTACTCAGGTAAATGCTCAGTCCTATGAATATTGGACATATATCCCAAATACTCCTTTTCTGAGGGGAGTCAGCTGGTTTGAACCAAGTATTCCTATTTATGTGAATGAGTCCTCTTGGCTTCCTGGGCCTTATAACACTTGTGGTCCTTTAAAACCTAACAAGGGAAGGGGCAAGATGATTTACAGGCGTCAGCTTCGACAGAAGCTCCCATCCACAGGGAAGGATAATGTCTGGAAAATACCCAGTAATGTTGAAGATTAGGAGCCCAGCTGAGAGAGAAGGATGATATCTGCAGGACACCTCTGCTGAGCCAAGTTGAGACTCCAAGAAAGCAATTTACAGTTACGTAATACATCCCAAAGGAAAAGTGTCTATCTCCTCCCCCAAGAAAGTTGTGGGTTTTCTCTTTGTTTTCTTTTCATCTGCTTCTGTAAGTTTTCTACAGGCGAGTAGTGAACTGAGGACATCTTATCTCACGTGTGAGAAGCACAGGAAGAGGGGTCTACTTCCCTAGAGGGACCCTGCTGAGATTCTAAACACTCTCTTGTCTGGCAGAAAAACAGAAAAAAATGTTTTCACTGCCATTTTGAATTTCCAGCCCACACTTCCATTCTTGCCTACAAAGACAGTGAGGGGGGCACATGAGCAGCATCACCCACCCATGCAGGACCAAGCGCCCAGTCCCAGTACTGCAGCTGGAGACCTACTATACCCATGTGCATTCTGTGGGTGGTGGTGGAGGAGTCTGCCACTCCAAGCACCTGCGCAGGAGGCCCCAGAACTGCTTGCTAGAACCTCATGCCTCCCACGAGTGGTGGGTGGCAGTGGAGGTGTCTTCCACTCCATGCAGGCCCAGAACTGCTTGCGAGAGCCATGCATGCCCCGTGGGCGATAGCAGAGGAGTCCACTGCTCCAGGTGGGCCTATAACTGCTTGCTAGAGGCACGTGCCCGGCCAGAGATGGCGTAGGAGTTCCCCACTCTGAGCAGGTCCAGCACTGCTTGCTAGAGCCATGCCTTGAGGGGCCCAGCAAAGGAGTCCCCTGCTTTGCATAGGCCCAGAACTGCTTGCTAGATTTGCATGCCTCCTGTGGGCAGTGGGTGGCGGCAGAGGAGTTCTCTGCTCCAGGTGGACCCAGAACTGTTTGCTAGAGCTGTGCGCATCCCATGGGTGGCTGCAGAGGAGTTCCTTGCTCCAGGCATGTGTGCCGAGCGGTCCCAGAAATGCCAGAGCTGCAGGTTCCTGGCATCCCTGGCCAGCCACCCCAAAACTACAAGAAGGCAGTCAGTTGAGAGGGAATCATACTAGAATGGTGGTACACCAAGGCAAAGAGCAGCAGCCACAGCAGTGGGAACAACAAGGCTCACACCCCTGAGGCTCTTCCAGACAGATACACTCTGCCTCTCTGGGTAACCAAAGGAAGCTGGCATTTTCTTCGGTGGAGGCCATTGACTAAAAGGTTCTCATACGGTCTCCACATGGTGAAAATTCAGCATGGGATGGAATCAGAAAAAAAAACTCTGGTAATTTGAATAACCAGAGTAGATCAACTCTACCAAGGAAGGATGAGGCAGATGCAATTAAAGATCCTATCCATAAACAGATGGCTGAGATGTCAGAAATCGAGTTCAGAATTTGGATAGCAAATAACATTAACAGAATGGAAGAAAGGAAGGAATTAGAATTTCAAGAAATTATTCAAAAGATGTCTCAAGAATTCAATAACTTCAAAGATAAAATGACCAAAGATTTTGAAACACTGAGGCAAGAGGTTGCAGCCCAAAAAGATCTGAAAAATATTGTAGAATCCCTCAGTAACAGAATGACACAGGCAGAAGAAAGGTTCTCTGACATTTAAGACAAAGCTTCTGAATCCATTGCTCTTTAACATTGTAATAGAATTTTTAGCCATCGTAATTAGGGAAGAAAAGGCTATCAAGGATATTCTCATAGAATCTGAAGAGATTAAACTTTCACTCTTAGCAGATGACATGATTGTGTACCTGGAAAAAAGCAGGGACTCTACTACAAAACTCTTAGAAGTGATCAAGGAATACAGCAGCATCTCAGGTTACAAAATTAATACTCATAAGTCGGTAGCCTTTATATATACCAACAATAATCAAGCTGAAAAAAATAGTCAAGAACTTTATTCCATTTACAGTAGTGCCAAAGAAGATGAAATATTTGGGAGTTTACCTAACAAAGAACGTGAAAGATCTCTATAAAGAGAACTATGAAACTCTGAGAAAAGAAATAGCTGAAAATGTTAACAAATGGAAAAACATACTAAGCTCATGGCTGGGAAAAATTAGCATTGTTAAAATGTTTATACTACCTAAAGCAATATATAATTTTAATGCAATCCCAATTGTTCTATTGTCATACTTTAAAGATCTTGAAAAAATAATACTTCATTCTATATGGTATCAGAAAAAACCTTGAATAGCCAAGACATTACTCAGAAATTAAAAAATAGCAGGAGGAATTACACTACCAGACATCAGACTAAACTATCAATCCATAGCGATCAAACAGCATGGTATTGGCACTAAAACAGAGATAGATGTATGGAACAGAATAGATAACCAAGACATGAACCCAGCTACTTACCATTATCTGATCTTTGACAAGCCAATTAAAAACATTGAGTGGGGAAAAGATTCTCTATTTGACAAATGATAATGGTTAAACTGGCTGGTGACCTGCAGAAGACTGAAACTGGATCCACACCTTTCACCACTAACTACGATTGACTCTCACTGGATTAAAGATTTAAACTTAAAACATGAAACTATAAAAAAACAAGAAGAAAGTGTAGGTAAAACACTTGAAGAAATTGGCCTGGGTGTAAATTTTTTGAAAAGGACTCCCCCAGGCAATTGAAGCAACATCAAAAATACACTACTAGGACCTCATCAAATTAAAAAGCTTCTGCACAGCCAAAAATAGAGTAAGTAAAGCAAGTAGACAGCCCTCAGAATGGGAAAAGATATTTGCTGCTTATGTCTCTGACAAAGGTTTAATAACCAGAATCCACAGAGAACTCAAACATATTAGCAAGAAGAGAACAAGTGATCCCATCTCAGGGTGTGTAAAGAACTTGAGGAGAAACTTCTCTGAAGAAGACAGGTGCATGACCTACAGAAATATGAACAAATGTTCACCATCCTTAATCATCAGAGAAATGCAAATCAAGCTACTTTGAGATATCATCTAACACCAGTAAGATTAGCCCATATCACAAAATCCCAAAATCACAGATGATGGTATGGGTGTGGAGAAAAGGGAACACTCCTACACTGCTGGTGGGATCGCAAACTAATGCGTTCCTTTTGGAAAGAGATCCGGAGAACACTTAAAGAATTAAAAATAGACCTGCCATTTGATCATATAATTCCTTTATTATATATATATCCAGAAGACCAAAAATCACACTACAATAAAGATATCAGAATGTTCATTGCAGCCCAATTCATATTTGCTAGGTCATAGAAGAATCCCAAGAGCCCATTGATCCATGAATAGATCAATAAATTGTGGTATATGTACACCATTGAATACTATGCAGCCATAAAGAAAGACAGAGACTTTACCTCCTTCATGTTTACATGGATGGAACTGAAAAATATTCTTCTTAGCAAAGTATCCCAAGAATGGAAGAAAAAGTATCCAATGTACTCAGCCCTACTATGAAACTAATTTATAGCTTTCATAGGAAAGCTATAAACCAATTTAGCCCAGGAATATGGGGAGAGGGGAGAGAGAGGGGTGAGGAGGTGGGAGGGTGGTTGGAGGGAGTGTGATTGGTGGGATCATGCCTATGGTTCATCCTTAAGGGTACATGTGAATCTCTGTAAATGTAGAATATAAATGTCTTAACACAATAACTAAGAAAAATACATGAAGACTATGTTAACCAGTTGAATGAGAGTATTTCAAATTGTATACAGAAACAGTACACTGTACCCTATGATAGTATTAATGTACACTGCTATGATTTAATTTAAAAAATAAATAAATAAATAAATAAAATTCTGGGAAATAAAAAAAATAAACCTAATGAGGAAGACATGACACTTTTTAATTACAGTACTAGTGTTAGTGGACCACCCATTTGCTTTGTCAATCAGCCCTAATTGTTTAACTTTCTAGTTTTGGGCTTGGATAAGTACAAATCATAATTTCAGTGAATCTCCCTAGATAAAAATGTATCTTTTGTCCGCCTTCTACATTGATGGGACAACAGTTGATGATTTCTTGGCCCCTCCTGTGTTACCTCTTTGTTGGATGCACACCTTTTCACAAGTGAGTAAATGGGTGCATTGGATGAAGTGTAAAGGTGAGAATGCATTTTTTGTCACTAATACTTCCTATGGAAGTGTCATAGATTGGATCCCCAGAGGTTTCATGCATACTCAAAATTCTTTAAGACCTTTAAAGTGGAAAAGAAATCATACACCAATTTCTACTGAAGCACATAGTCACATCATGCGGAGAAACAGAGGATTCTGTTTTCCTTCTCCCAGTTTATTAAAATATCCTAAACAAAATCATTTTTGGAAAACTGGGGCTGCACTCTGCCCTATTCAAGCGTGAGTGAGAGGATTATATCATAATCAACAAGATAAAAAGTTTACCTTGACTTTTACCAGTGATACAACTCGTAATGTCCAAGCCTGTTTAAGGCTGCCTTTTGTATAAAGTTCCTATATATTGGAACAAAACCAGTGGAGAAATCCGGTGTTTGCAAACTTGTACTATATATACATGCATCAACATTTCTGTTCAGTTTAATGTTTTCAAAGAACAGTTATATCTTTTATGAGCAAGAACAGATGTTTGGCTGCAGGTGAAGCTTTTCTGTCCTTGGGAAGAATCCCCTGCATCGTCTAGCGTCCAGATAATGGCCAAGAAGGTTTTGAAACGAGCTAAGCATTTCATTGGAATGCTGATAGCAGCTATTTTGTGTATAATTGCTATCACTGCTGCTGCCACTACTTCAGGAGATGCTTTGACTAAAAGCATCAAAACCCAAAACTTCATTGCTGAATGGCTCCACAACTCTGAACAACTTTGGACTGCTCAGAGACAAATTGACACAGAAATCCATGATGAACTTTCAGATTTAGAACAAACAGTAGTGATTTTAGGAGATCAATTGTCTAGGCTACAAAAACAAATTAACTTCTGGTGTGATTGGAATATGACTTAATTTTGTATTACTCCTGTTCCTTGCAATGCAACTGTATTTCCTTGTGATAAACTGAAAAACATTTGTTATACCATGACAATTTAACCAATGATATCCTTAATTTGCAACAACAGGTATATGCTATATTTTATCACAAGCTTGAATGTGTTGATGGAGATACTATATTAAAAGAATTGTCAAATGGAATAGAAAAGTTAAATCCTTTACCTAAATTGAATGCTTTGTTTGGAACTTCTGCAGGATTGTTTGCCACATTGTTTTTTTATTCGTTTTGTTTTATATTTAGTCTGCAGATAGGTTTGCTATACCTGCCAAGTGAGTAACTGCCAAACAGCTATGTTTTCTGTCATCACGCACAACATGAATATAAAAAAAAAATGGGAGAAGTGTAACCTCAATGCAATTTTGAATGCCATTGATTTATGCTTGAAGAAACCTTTCCAGAGTCCACATGAAAGGATTTTCTTTTGAAGACACTCCAAAGTGATTAGAAAGCTAGTCATGCAGGAGGAAGACCCTGAAGAGAGAGTCTCATTGTCTCTGGAATTTCCTAGAAGGCACTTGGGGAGGGGAGAATCGATGTAAATTAATGTGCATTTTTAGTTAAAGTTTGCATCTATTTTTTCCAGATAAATCATTGATTAAGTTTTATGATTACTTTGTATTCTATTTAAAGTTACTTTCCATTTTTATCATATAAGCCATTTATCATCAGCTGGTTTGCTATTATGATGTATACATGCAGAGCAATGTATTGTTAGAGTATATAAGCTTGTAATAAATTAAAGTGAAATTGCTACATGCCTGAGAGAACTGTAGTCCTCTACTTCTCTGAACATTCTGACTGCTGGCCTTATCTCTGTGACTCCAGCCTGAACATTTCCAGCAACATTATTGTACAAAATTTAAAGCATATAAAAAGGACAGAAGTAGCATAATGGATGAAATGAATAGTGTAATTAAGGCATGTCCCTGATACCTGCTTCAGTTCTTGGACAGTCTTGTTCTGCTGACTCTGGTTTCCCCATATAGATTAATTAAAGCATATTTCTGATATCCTATCATTTTATCCATAAATATTTTAGCAAATATCTCTAAAGAGAGCCCCCTTTTACAAACAATACATCTAAAATTTAACCAGAATTACTTACTTTAATCCAAAATCCATTTCATGATTATCTTACAGGGAACATTTTTCATACTATTAAAAAAAGAAATCATATGCCTGGTAATGTTCACACATTACAATTGATTGGTGTGTCTCTAAAGTATATCTATTATTATTCTCCCATCTTTTATCTTTTCATGTAGTTTATTTGTTGAAGAAAATGAGACATTTTCTACAATCTGTTTTTTTTTTTGTGTGTGTGTGTGTGTGTGTGTGTGGAAGAGCAACATTTATTCCTGTTCCACCTGTTATAGTAGAACTAGGTGGAAGAGAATGGTTTGAGCAGTTGGGGGAAAAAGTACAAATCTGGGGCTTGGCCATTAAAACTCATTTACAGATATGGGAGAAAAATACAACAAAAAGTTATTTCACTTTACAGATCCACCCCCAAACCTAACATTTGATTACCAAGTCAAAGAAGAGAGGCAGCTGATTTAGCAGCCTGAGGTTTAAAGTTTTTATAGACATTTATTTAGTCATTTATAAAAGGCCAGACAGAGGCAGTGTGCTCACTAGGCACAGCACAAAAGACTAGAAACTGAATGGGAGAAAGGCTGGACACTCAAGGTTTGGGACCATGAGCACCTCACTTCTGGCTCAGGGATTTGGGGAGTTGGGTAAACAAAACATACTTGGAAAAGAACTGGAGAACAAAACTAACAATTGCCTTCTGTCTTGGTGGGGCAGGAAGAGAGGGAAAGAGGGGAACCAGGAACAGGGGCATTTCACATCACTAATCCAACTTGGAAATCTGTAAGGGAACACTTTCAACTGGCTTTAAGAGGATTACCAGGTTGACGGGAGACTCCCAGGGAGGGAGAGGAGAGGGGAATGTAGCTGGGAGGGGCCCACAGCCCCTTTCTAGGCAGAGAGGGACAGCCAGGGCATCAGGTCCAAATTGTGACCTCACAAGGACAGCACAGATTTTGCAGTTTAAAGTTCATCCACTTGCCCCTGCCGAGATACTCAATGTGCTCATCCCTGGCCAGAGTAGGCCACTCTCCAGTTATTAAGAGGTGGATGGCTCTGCTGCCTCTACTAAGACCTGCCTCTTCTTCTGTGTCTCCCCTTTGGAGGCAGCACCAGCCTCTGCCCTCTTGGCCTGGGGATCCTGGATCCTGAGAGTGTGTGGGAGTGGCAACAGCCTTTGAGAGAGCCAGACTAACTCCATTTTGTTGTTCACTGTACAAGCCTGCCCAAACCCCATTCCTAGATGTTTACTGCATTCCTTAACCTCTAGCTTACAGGGCAGCACCCTGCAGCTCTGCCATTCCATTCCTAGTAACTCAACTGTAACTGTTGATTATGCCTCCTTGGGCAACAGAGCCATAAGTTAAAGTTGATTATACCTCCTCGGGAAACTGAGACATCTGACCACAGTAAAACAATTAGTTTCTATTACCTTGAAATATTACAGGTATTTTCAAGGTGCCTCAACCTTAGCCCCCGGTTAAGAAAATCGCCTACCCCTCACCTGTACCCCTAGTGAAATCATCAACCACCAATCATAAATGTAGCCTTACTAGTGAAATCACTAACCACCAATCAAAAGTGTACCCGTAACCAACCCTGCCCCTCTTGCTTTCTATACCCCATAAAAACTTTCTCCACCCTGGGTTCGAGACTCTACCTTGGTGTGTATGCCAGGAGAGTCCAGGCTCTGGCATGGCCCAGGCCTGAAGGCTCGTCCTAGGCTTGCGTGCCAAGAGAGTCCGGGCTTCCTGGGGCCTGAATAAAACTCACCTCTTGCTTTTTACATCGGAGTCTGTCTCGGACTGTCTCTTTGGGGCCACTTGGGAAATTTTGGGCATAACACCTTCTCTTCCTGGACACTGTCCTTGTCACTCCTATTGCTCCCTGTTCCTGCTCTTCCTCTGTGGGTGAGGAGGCACAAGAGTCGCCCCTACTACCCCTATGATTTCTCTTGAAGGACAGGCTCTTCAGTTTGAAAGCCTTTTAGAAAGATAATTTTTTTTCTTAGGGATCTCCTTGGGGAGCTCCCTTAGACTCAGCACCCTGCTAGAGGGTGCTGGCTTACTGGCATTGCTGGTGTCCCAGCTGCCACATTTATTCCCACCCCAGGGTGGGGGAGATGCATTCCCCTCACCCTTCAGGGTCAGTCTCCTATGCTTTCCATGTGTCCATTCTCCTATTCATTGGCTTTTTCAGGGTAGGGAAGCATCTGCTGCCTCCTTGCCATCAGGTGTCCCAGGCAGTCATGGAGCTCTGGCTTCCCATGATTGGGAGGTGTTGGGAAGCACCACAGGGGATACTTGGACAAGGTCGCCCAGTTGGAGGAAAGGGGTGCTGGCATCTGAGAGGAAAGGTTGTGGGGGACCAAACTGCACCCCCACCCAGGATCCCACCCACTAATCAGCATGCTGCCCTTTAATATGCCACTTTGTCCCCAGCATTTGCTGTGAAACCCATAGGACAGGGGTGTTTGGCTGTATCATTGCTTCTGAATTTGTTTCAAACACTTGCAAAGTGTCAGGAACCAGAGTGGAATTGATGGGGGGTAAGGAAAATACAGCATAAGAGAAGATACAGAAACAAAGGATGGAATCCAGATGTCTGACTGAGCTTATGGCTATAGCCATCTGCAAAGCACAAAATTAGCTTTATTTTGTAGTATTTTTACAGAGGTCTCCAGGGAGAAGTAACATAGGCAAAATGGGGAAGTAGCATAAACAAAAGATATAGTTTTGATCTTACAGTACAATATGAAAATGTAAATGACTTTAATAAAGACAAACCATCTTGTTAATGGTTTCTGCTCAACTTCATGAATATATAACAAGAAGTAAGAAAGGGTAAGATCACAAGGATTTCAGCATAGTTGATAGAACAAAGGAAAAACTATGTAACTTAGTGGTAACTACTCAACTTCATTAGCATATGACAAGGAGAAAGAAGGGAGAGATCTAAAGGATCTCTGCATAGTTAACTATAGAAAGAAATTACTATGTGACTTCTGGCAGAGGGAGTATGAAGAAAGGAAAATGGCTGCTTCGGGAATGGAGGATGCAGTTGGGGATTTATTCTCTGAATGTTCCCCAGGCCATGAGGGTTCTGCCATCTCACAGCCTGCTCTCTATCATCTCATAACCTGCTATCTACAGCAACGGACCCAGGGACAATCCACTGTAGCATCAGTAACTGTGTGCCTCCTTTTAACAGAACACATCCCAGTGCTACTGTCAAAACTGGGAGATATGTGGGCTCCAGCTTAGGATAAAGCATAGGATTAAAAGTGCAAGACAATAGGGACAGAGTAATGTGGACAAAAGCCAAACATCACTGCTGGCCCTGACCTCTGAAAGCAGTACTCACCAGACACCGCTACCTGTCTCAACCTTATATCATAGTTAGCAGTGACAAAGAAAAGGCAAAACAGAAGTGTAGTTTTTCCAGGAAGAAGAGACCCAACGGAGAGAAAGAGCACCCAAACACCACATTTATAATGTTGCAGGAAGATGAAGCCCAATGGAGAGAAAGAGAACCCAATCACCATAGTTATAAGAGGAAGGGCTTTATTCATCGGCTGAGAGCTTACGGCATAGAAGATTTCCAAATGGCTGCGCTTCCCGACTGGCTTGGTCTTTCCCTTTTTATTGACAGTCAAAAAGTTTCACCCCACAGGTACTCTTCCCATTGGCCAGTTTGAATCAAGCAGGAGATGCTACTCCAGCCCCTACAGAACTAGAGGAGTTCACAGAACTTGGAAATTTCCAAGTTCCGGGAAGTTAAGCCCACCAATTCCCAAGAGCTGAATCACCATGGAGAGGGCCCAGCAGGTGCATCCTCGTGGTCTCCCTGAGAAGACCTGTTCTCCTGGACGTCGCCCCTCTCTGGTATCCTCTCTCATTCCCCCCTTTTGAGACTCCAATGTATTTTTAATTTGGAGTCTCAATATCAGCTTGTTTCTGTAGGTGCCAATATTAATTACTTTTTAGCATTAAAGTTTTAGGGACTGTGACTTTTCTTGGGTTCTCTAATTAGGCCTTAATAGTACTGGGGTGGTGGGCTAACATACATATAAGTTTTACTTTTCCCTGTGACATTTTTCCTCTCTTTCCTCAAAGTTCAAAGTCCAATTAAGACAAGTCCCTCAAGGAGTTTCCTCAGGCTTCAGTCATGTGTTGACCAGCCAGTTCCCACTATGTGGCTGGAGCAGGGCACGTTGACTGTCTTAAACGTTACCTTTACTTTCCAAGGGGCAGTGAAGTTCTATTCAGCCAACTGTGATGACTCCAGGTGAGGATTTCTTCCACCTTCACTGCTGTGCATGTGGTCAGGATGATGGTGTGAAGTCCTTTCTACGTTGGTTTCAGGGGGAGCAGTTCTAGACCTAGACTTGGTCCCCTTGATTCTCCAGAGAGAAAGGATGTACAGACACAAAAGACTAAACAGAACACGGTTAATTACCCCAGTGGAGACTTTCATTGCTACTCTTTCTAGGGTTTTTGTCTTTTTAGTTCAGTCTTTCTCAGTTCTTTTAGGAGTTCCTGCTAAATTGCAGAGAATTAACAGAGAGTTGACAGAGGCCTCTTTGAACAATACCAGTGGCAAGGCCTATATCTAAGTAAGCTTTGCTTTCCAGTGGAGTTTACCAATTTCTGCTCTTATGGTTCTGTCTATATACCTTACCCTGTCTAAGCTTTGAGGCCTACAAGTTATTCAAAGCTTTAGCTTATTATTTGCATTACTTCTGTTAAGAAGGCTAGCTTATTGTCAAATTTAAACCAGAGTGGCAACTTAACCCATGCTATGATTTTTCTGGGCAATACTTTTGCTAATTCAGGAGTCCTTGTGGTGTGGAGCCCATGCCGTGGGAACTCAGGATCAGCTACCATTGTTCATGTCCTGCTCAGTCCGGCTTCTCTTAGGCTAAGGGGCAGGTTCTCCTCTGGTTCCACAGCAGGCTTCACTCTGCTGTAATGGATGTGGGCAGGAATTTCTGCTACTCTCACAGCTGTAGGTGTGGTCAGGATAACGTTGTAAGGGCCTTTCCACCTCACCTTCAGGGGAGACACGCTCCAATCCTTGACCCACACAGCAGCTCCTGGAGAGAAAGGGTGGGCAAGGGAAAACAAACAGGACTCCTCTCATTCACTCATTCCTGACACTGTCTCTGCCACCTTTCCCAGTGCCTGCATCTGCTTCTTTAATTTTACCTCTCCTAATTCCCAGGGGGATCCTGGCAAGCTCCAGATGGTGGCCTATGATATAAGATCTTATACGGTGAGAATTTTGTCCTCTTAGTAGGAGTACACTTAATCTTAAATAACACCAAGGGCAGGGCACTTACCCACTGCAAGGTTGTTCCCTGGTACACTTTCTCTAACCTTGCTTTGATATCTCTATACATGTGTTCCACCTTCCCCAAACCTTGTGGGTGGTAGGGTGCGTAGAGTTTCCAGGTGATGCCAGGATGTTAGTCGTCTTCTGGATCAATTTGGAAATGAATGCTGGCCTGTTGTCTGACCCAATCCTCAGTGGGAGCCCAAACTGTGGTATAACATCTCTCAAGAGTGCCCAGGTGACTTCTTGTGCCTTCTCAGTGTGGGTAGGATATGCTTCCACCCATCCAGAGTAGGTGCACATCATCACCAGCAAGTATTTGTTTCCTCTATATCTGGGCATTTCAGTGAAGTCTACCTGAAAGTCCTTGAAGGGCATTGCTCCATATGACTGGATTCCTGGGGGTACCATTGGTCCTTGGTGGGTGTTGAACTGGCTGCAGATGACACATCACTGACTGATGGCTTTTTCCAGGGCTTGCACCATCACATAACTGCTTCCATCAACATACAAGTCCCAGTCTGCATCTGTCCAAGGCTGGTCACGCAAGTCAGGTCTGCTAGAGTACACATTATCTATGGATTCCACATGTTCATGCTCAGTCTCTCTTCCATTGGCTGGAAGGAGTGTGGTTGAGTCAAAAAAAGGTCCTTTAGCATCTATTACAGTGACCACAGAATGGGGTACTTTTACTCTGAGATCCTATTCTAGAGTCAGCCTATCTGCTTCTTGCATAAGGAGAGCAGTAGCAGCTAGAGCCCGTAAGCAGGGTGACTATCCTTTTCCCACTCCATCTAACTGCTTAGAGAGGTAGGCTACAGGCCTTGGCCAGGACCCAACCAGCTGGGTTAACACACCCACAGCCATCTTATCTCTCTCTGAGACATATAGAGTGAAGGGCTTGGTTAGGTCTGACAATCCCAATGCAAGGCAGTCATTAGCCCCATCTTTAGCTGGGAGAGGGCACGTTCCTGTTCTCTTCTCCACTCTAAGGGCTTTCCTCCCTCTCCTTTAGTTGCCTCATACAGAGGTCTAGCCAAGATGACAAAGTTGGGGATCCAAAGACGACAGAAACCGACTGCGCCTAGGAATTCCTGAACTTGCCTTCGACTTGTGGAGGTAGGGGGGCAACTAATAACTTGCCGCCTCTCTCTGCCTAGATTCCTCCCTCCCTGCTGGATAATAAACCCTAGATAATAAACGCCACTGGTAGATCTGAGCCTTTCACTTTGTATTAACCTGGATGGAAGTGGAACATATTCTTCTTAGTAAAGTATCACAAGAATGGAAAAGCATGAATCCTATGTACTCAATTTTGATATGAGGACAATTAATGACACAGTGGGGGTGGAGGAAGGGGAGAGCAGAGAGAGAGAGAGAAGGGGAAGAGGGGGAAAGGAAGAGCAGAGAGAGGAGGAGGGGGGTGGGGTCTTTGTTTGTGCAACAAACACCTTTTGGGGGCGAGACACAATTGTAAGAAGGACTTTACCTAACATATGCAATCTGTGTAACCTGGGTTCTTGTATCCTTAATAAATCCTCAAGAACAATGTTAAAAAAAAATGCCCACAACAACACATGTAAAAGAATGTTCATAACAGGTAGCTTACATGTTTATCAATAAGAAAATGGATTTGCAAACTGGTATATTCATGCGATAGTCTTATTTTTTTTTGAGATAGAGTCTCATTATGTCACCCTCTATAGAGTGCTATGGTGTCACAGCTCACAGCAACCTCAAACTCTTGGGCTTAAGAAATTCTCTTGCCTCAGCCTCCCAAGTAGCTGGGACTACAGGCACCCATCACAATGCCTGGCTACTTTTTGTTGCAGTTGTCATTGTTGGTTAGCTCACCCAGGCCAGGTGTGAACCCACCACCTTCAGCATATATGGCTGGCGCCATAATCACTGTGATATGGGCGCTGAGACAACTTTTTTTTTTAAACAAAAAAAGGGATGAATTCTGATAATAGGCAACAAAATTGGTATGTCTCAGAAGTGTTACGTCGAGTTAAAGAAAGCCATATAAAAGAGTCTGATTCCATTTATATAAAGTTCTAGATAAGGAAAGTAGAAGTGGAAAAGTTAAAAGAGCTTACATCTCTAAGAAGCATGAAAATGAGAATCTATTGGAAGGGGCATGATAGAATATTCAGAATGATTATAGGTTATAAAGATACATGCATTTGTCAAAATTCAGTAGATGTGCATTAAAGTATTTTATTTTATTGAATTTAAATTTAACATTCAAAGAAAAATTATAAGGAAATAATTAACAATGGTTGCAGCTTGAATGGTAAAAGAGTTAAGATGGGAGTATCCTAATGTCTATAGTTTAACCTGAAATGTCTCAAATAATTAAGATGGATTGATTTTTGGGTAGATGATGTATCAGTGTTCTCCACAGAACCATTATATATCTGTCTGTCTATTTAACTATTTATCTATCTATCTATCTATCTATCTATCCATCCATCTATCCACTTATCTAAACTATCTCTAAATATAGAGATTATGAAATTGGCTTACACAATTGCAGAAACCGTGGTAGGCCTTCAGACTAGAAGTTTGGGTAAGAGTTGATGTTGTAGTCTTGGAGTCTGAATTCCATAGGGGCACAGTCTGGAAACAGGCAGGGTTTCTGTGTTAATTAGTCCTGGAGAGAATTTCTTCTTTCACAGCAAACATCACTCTTTTTTCTATTAATGTATTCAACAAATTCGATGAAGCCTACTCACAGTATGAAAAAGATTTTATGTGCTTTACTGAAGGTCTAATGACTTAAATGTTAATCCCATCCTCAAAAACTTTCGCAGCAATATCTGGAGAGGTTTTTGTTTTTTGTTTTTTTTCTGTGACAGAGTCTCACTTTGTCACCCTTGGTAGACAAAGCTCATAGCAACCTCAAACTCCTGGGCTCAAGTGATTCTTCTGCTCCAGTCCCCCAAGTAGCTAGAACTACAGGAGCCCACCACAACATCCAGCTATTTTTAAAGAAGGGTCTTGCTTTTGCTCCTGCTGGTCTTGAACTCCTGATCTCAGGCAATCCACCCACCTTGGCCTTCCAAAGTGCTAGGATTACAGGCATGAATCACCACACTCAGCCTCAGAAACATTTTAATAGAATTTAGTTCACATACAGATTGCCAGACAAGATGGCAAATTAATACATACATTGAAAACAACTTGTAGTTTAAATTCAACCTGGCCTTGGACAGGTGTTTTACCAAACAACTAGGTACCATAGCCTAGCCAAGTTGATACTTCGGTTGATAGTTGATAGATAAAATTAACTATTATAATCTATCCTTTCTCTTCTTAACACTCACACACAACTCCTTAAACTATACTGAATCTTCAAATAAGTAAAATACCAAGTGATATTTATTCTTCTCGTTGATGTTCTGCAACTTAAATACTATGATGTAATTTAATCACAGTATTAAACATCATATGATGTTATGTGATCAGAGAATGAGAAAAAGAAGTAATCAAAGGTATTTACTTTATATATATGCACATATGTATACACATGTATGTGTATATGTACTGAGGTCGGACATTTAAGTTCACAAACTCCTCCAGAAAAAGTGCTACACAACTCATTGCTGAAAAATCACTACAGTCACCTCCTTCTCCCCTTGGGAAGCTATGCACCAATACTAACACCTAGTTCACCTTTCAAAGAAATTTTGGAATTCTTTTGCTGGAATGGTCATCAGAGCTGTCATTGCACAAAGTCTGACAATGAAGTTTGCGAACTCATCCTAGAAAAAGTGCTACAAACCTCATTCCTAAATATCACTACAATCACCAGATCACCCAGGAGAGTACTTCCAATGTTCCTGTAGTGATATTCAGAAATGAGATATTTAGTACTTTTTTAGGATGAGTTTGTCTGACTTCATGTATGTAATACATAAAATGCATATTAAACACATATACATATGTTTATACAGATATGTATATATCTTACAAACATGTGTGGAAACAATGGTGCCATATCAAGGGCTCAGACCTTATCTCTAGTTGATTGGGCACTCAGAACAAAATAAAAAAGAAATTTACAATAACAGTTTTCATTTCTGGAACTGGTCACATGTTTGTGGAATTGGCTTACACAATTTCATCTTCTGGTATTCCATCTCCTTTTTCAGCAGCACTTCAGCTGGTTGTAATTCTTTACCTAGTGGGGTAGCCCCAACCTGTAGGGTTGTGGTAGTTTCTGTTGACTTTAATCACAGAGCATGATAACCCAGCAAGTGTCTTAAGAGATTTCCTGTATTACAGGGATACTCTTCCATTGCAGAGTAACAAACACATTTCTTTCTTAATCAGTATCAATTACCTCAACCATTATAGTAATTCTTTTTTTTGCCTTTTTATTCAGAGGAACAGAGGAACCAAGAGCCCAAGTGACCAAGTGACAGTCTTAATTTCCAAATTAATAGGAATATTATTGTGTCTCCTGGTGTAAGCATTTGGAAGTAAGACTCCTAGGTCACTGGAACTTAAGGTCATGGAGCAGAGAACTAAAATATTTTTGCCAGTGGATCACTAAGAGAGTAATAGTGAACAATCCTTCCAATTTCATCCTTTTATTCCTGAACTCATGGATCTTCACTATGAAAAACACTACATATTTGGACATGGATTCAGAGTATATACAACATCCTGGAGAAGCTTGTCTCAACCTTGCAAGGTTTTGCAACCTAACTGGTATAGCAACTGAGAATTCAAAAGGCTATTCCATTGTTTTAACAAGTCAGCTGCTTAAGGACAGTAGGGAACATGGTAAGTAGAGTGAATTCCATAGCATTTACTATGAAGTTAATTCTTGGCTCACTTCAGAGCATAACATATATAGAATAACATACAGAAAAACATGATGGTGGTTAAGGCATTCTATAAGTCCACAGATGGTAGTTTTGCATCGTGTGTAGAGAAGGCAAATCCATACCCAGAGTAAGTGTTTATTCCACTAAAAACTTCCTTTCATAGTGGAAGTGGTCCAGGAAAATCAACCTGATGCTTGCCCAATCATCCTGGGGAATGGTACCATATCAAGGACTTGGAGCTTACCTCTGGCTGATTGGACACTCAGCAGTGTCCATAGTAAGGTCAGCATTGAAGAGTGGAGTCCATGCCTGGCCTCCATCCTGCCACCATGTCACCTATTCATGGGGCCACTGGGTGATGACAAGAGTGGCTGAGAAAAGAGGCTAACTTTTTATTTATTTATTTTTTATTTTTTTTTTGAGACAGGAGCCTCAAGCTATCCCCCTGGGTAGAGTGCCGTGGCATCTTAGCTCACTGCAACCTCCAACTCCTGGGCTCAAGCGAGTCTCCTGCCTCAGCCTCCCAAGTAGCTGGGACCACAGGCGCCCGCCACAACACCCGGCTATTTTTTGGTTGCA
>CAUYQV010066563.1:0-14362 GCA_963574575.1 Galagoides demidoff
TCCCAGCTACTTGGGAGGTGGAGGCAAGAGACTCGCTTGAGCCCAGGAGTTGGAGGTTGCTATGAGCTGTGATGCCATGGCACTCTACCCAGGGGGATAGCTTGAGGCTCCGTCTCAAAAAAAAAGAAAAAAGAAAAGAAAAGAAAAGCAAACCAAGGCAAAAAAAAAATTTTAAAGTGTTTATTTTATTTATTTATTTATTTTTATTTATTTATTTGGACGTGAAAGGTCTCTATAAAGAGAATTATGAAACTCTGAAAAAAGAAATAGCTGAGGATGTTAACAAAAGGGAAAACATACCATGCTGATGGCTAGGAAGAATCAACATTGTTAAAATGTCCATATTACCCAAAGCAATTTACAAATTTAATGTAATCCCTATCAAAACACCACCGTCATACTTTAAAGATCTAGAAAAAATAGTACTTCATTTTATATGGAACCAGAAAAAAACTTGAATATCCAAGACATTACTCAGGAATAAAAACAAATCAGGAGGAATCACACTACCAGACTTCAAACTATACTATAAATCTATAGTGATCAAAACAGCATGGTACTGCACAAAAATAGAGAGGTAGAGGTATGGAACAGAATAGACAACCAAGATATGAACCCAGACACATATTGTCATTTGATCTTTGATAAGCCTATTAAAAATATAAATTAAGGGAAGATCCCTATTTAAAAAATGGTACTAGAAGAATTGTCTGGTGACTTGTAGAAGACTGAACCTGAACCTGGACCCACCCACACTTTTTACCATTAACAAAAATGGACTCTCACTGGATAAAATATTTAAACTTAAGACACAAAACTATAAAGATTCTTGGAGAGAGTGCAGGAGAAACGCTTGAAGAAATTGGCCTGGGAGAACACATTATGAGGAAGACCCCCCACACACACACTCTGGGCAATTTAAACAACACCAAAAATACATTACTGGGATCTGATCAAACTGAAAAGCTTCTGCACAGCCAAGAACTCAGAAAGTAAAGCAAGCAGACAGCCCTCAGAATGGGAGAGGTTATTTGCAGGATATGTTTCTGACAAAGGATTGATAACTAGAATCCCAGAGAACACAAACTTATTAATAAGAAAAGAACAAGTAACCCTGTTTCATTGCGGGCAAGGGACTTGAACAGAAGTTTCTCTGAAGAAGATAGGTGCATGGCCTATAGCCACATGAAAAAATACTCATCATCTTTAATCATCAGAGAAATGCAAATCAAAACCACTTTGAGATATCATCTAACTCCTATAATACTGGCTCAGATAACAAAATCCCCAAACTGCAAATGTTGATGTGGGAACACTTCTGCACTGCTGGTGGGAGTGCAAGCTAATACGTCCCTTTTGGAAAGAAGTGTGGAGAATACTCAGGGATCTAAAAGTAGACCTGCCATTTGATCTTGCAATTCCTCTACTAGGTATATATCCAAAAGACCAAAAATAACTTTATAACAAAGATATTTACACCAGATTTTTCACTGCAGTTCAATTCATAATAGCCAAGTCATGGAAAAAACCCAAGTGCCCATTTACCCATGAATGGATTAATAAATTGTGGTATATGTATAACATGGAACATTATGCAGCCTTTAAAAAGATGGAGACTTTACTTCTTTTATGTTTACATGGATGGAGCTGGAACATATCCTACTTAGTAAAGTATCTCAAGAATGGAAGATAAAATATCCCATGTACTCAGTACTATTATGAAACCAATTTACAATCACTCACACTTGCATATGAAGAATAGATCACAACTATGGCCCAAGATGAAGGAGGGAAGAGAACGGGATGGGAGGGGATAAGAGAGGTCGGATTGAGGGATGGTGAATGGTGGGATCACACCTATGGTGCATAGTGCAAGAGTATATGTCAGATCTATTAGTATAAGGTATAAATGTCTTAATGAAATAATTATGTAAATGAGATGAGGTATACATTAACCAGTGTGATGTAAGCATTCCTAATTCTATATGAAACCAGCACATTGTACCTCATAAATGCATTAATGTATACATGAACTATGTGTTTATGATTTAATAAAAAATAAAAATAAATAAAGCGTTTATTTGAATAAAGACAATTCCTGTGTCTGCAAAGAAGAAGCGTTCCGGGGACTCTAGGACATTGTCAAGAGGGAGGGTCTCTAACAGAAAGATGGAAGGAAAGCAAGAAAGCATGTGATTGGCCACAGCTACACAGTTGGCTTATTTGTTCTATCCTATTAGAAAGTCCCTACTTAATAAGTTTGTGGGCCACTTTGGTTGCTGGAACCTATGGTCTGTTTTTCTTTAATTCAGAAATATTTCAACAAAGAGCTCAAGTTAAGTTTCACTTGATGTTTTCCCCAGTCAAGCAAGGCTGAGGTCACTCAGAAGACCTGACTGGTTTTGTGTTCGTGGAGAATCTTCAGCTTTTGGCAAGTTTGGTTTCCATGAAGAGGCAATGATATGGAAGCAGTGGAATGGAGATTTGTATAAACCAGTGATATCCTGTGCTTTGTGCTTATTTTAACTAGTTTTAACTCTCTTCATGCCAAAACAAACCATCCTGTCTCCTGGAGCATCTGCTTGTTTGTTACCACCTGTACCATGGTATTTCTTCCCTCCACGGAGTAGTCCGAACTGGAGAAGGGAAACAGGAGACTGTGGCAGTGAGCACTTTGTGAAAGATGAAGGGTTAACGGCTCACCTGCTCCTGATGCTCCTGAGAGGTCAAGTGGGACTGGAGAGAAGCATGTCAGTGGAATGAAGGGGCAGAGGGACATCAGTGTCCACAGAGGGGACTAAGAGACAATGTTGCCAACAAATATTGGCAGCTGTCATACCAGGAAAATTAGTGTTTGTCTCTGTCTCCAGTTTCTGACACAGAACTAACCAAGACCCTTGAGATTTGCTGAGTGATGGGAGCGTCTTTTGTTATTCATAAAGGACCATTTTCTGCCACACCTGGGTCTATGCTATTGCGGTGACTTAAGGTGGGTCCCCTACAGAGCCGCAGGATAGGACTGGCCACCCCTAAGACCAGAATGGTGATTAGAGACTGAGAATTTTCAGACACACCCCTCAGCCTCCAGGGAGAGGAGGGCTGCTGGAGATTGGGTTGTAAATATCCTCAACCACAGAGATCAGGAGCTTCTGAGCTGGTGGATGTGTGGGTGGAAGGCCTGGCATGCCAAGAGAGGGTGTGGATGCTCTCACTCAGCCCGGTACCCACACCTTATCTTGTATATCTGGCCAACTGGGCTGGTCCTGCATCGTGTCCTTTATAATACACCAGTAATCATTAAGTTCTCCTGAGTTCTTTGAGTTGTTCTAACAACTGACCAATTTGAATGGGTGGGAGGCCGTGGGTACCCTGTGTCTGTGGCAGGACTGGCAGATTGGCAGAGGGTGGTTAGCCCCTAGCACTTTCTCTGTGGCCACTGCCTGAAGGGGGCAGGTCTCCCATTACCGAGCCCTTGTCCTGTGGGAATTTCTCTAATTCTGAGGGGTCAGGATGAGCTGAGCTGGCACACTCCTAGTTGGAGTCAAACAATCAGTTGGTGCTAGAAACAAACAGAAAACAGCTTTTGGCAAGTTTGGCTTCCATGATATGGAAGAAATCAAATGGATATTGGTATAAACCAGTGATATCCTGTGGTTTGTGCCTTTTTAAAGAACTTTGACAGGTATCCTTCTTGATCCTCGGGAGAATCCTGTAAGGCTGTGCACGACACTACCGTTCCCAGATTACAGACAAGAGCAGCCCCAGGAAGCAAAGTAACATGTTCAAAGCCACATAAGTATTTGGCAATGGCTGTGGAACCTTAATCCTAATCTCCAATTGATTTCAAGATTCACTGTTAGTTCTAACAGTGTAAGATCTGAAGGATCCCGATTTAAATTGAAAAATCAATTTAAAATATAGAATCGGACAGATGTAGCTCAGCAGTGAGGAACATACTCTCAACGACCAATAAAGGGATTTGCTTTTATGACACTGAGATCATCACAAAGTGCACATAGAGTGAGTCACTTGCTCCAGTGAGTGCTGGGCTGAACAAACCTCACGGGGAGACTTGATGCCCAGGGCCTCTGGGAAAGGACATGAACAATGTCACTGGCATCGGAGGAGAGGGCTGGACGGGCAGGCGGCCTGGACACACAGTCTCAAGGAAGAGAGCACAGAACAAAGGAAAATTCAGAGGATTATAAGGATTGCTTTTAAAAATGAAAAGGACTGTTATCTAGGAAAAGAATACATCTGGTTTCCATTATTCTAGTGGGCAAAGCATGAATCGATGAATTCAAATCAATATAAAAAATGATTTTCCAACAACCACAATGCACATTAGAGAAATGGACGGAGGTCTCTGTCGGGAGAGGTGATGGTCAAGGTGACTTGGGGTGAGAGAGTGTGAGAAATTGCATAGTGGCTACGTACACCTTTCTTGTGAGTTTATACTGACATCATTCCTCACTTTTACACTCTGAATCTGTGAAAAGTGATTTAGGAAGTTAAGCATGAAAAGACAAGAGGTTCAGTTAATCATTCAACTTTGACTTCAACACGGCAAATCATGAAATATACTTTGGAGAGGTAAGGCACAGTGTGAACTATTTCTATTCCCTGGGGAAAGGCAAAGGTATTTGCTGAAAAACATTCCATCATTTTGCATAAAAAACAAAATGAAGCAGGTTCTTCCACTTGCCTTTCATTTTGCTTAATAAAAATGGTTTTGTGGTGGTTCGATATTTACATCTTCAGCGTTGTGTGCATGAGATGGACCCTCAGCTGGGAAGCAGGAGAGACAGAAGCAGGGCCCAGGATTTATCTGATGTCGACAGACATGCCACCATGTAGGAATGCAGTAACCCTTTCTGCACGGTGACAATGCAGGGCTCCATCAAACATTATCAACGCAACCACATTTGAAATATTTCTAATTTTTTAAAGATCAAACTTTGACCTATTGAAGATAAGTTAGTGCTTGATAAAAAATGCAAATGAAGTTATACTAAAAGAGGAAATCTCAAGTACTGAGAACCAGACGTGTCATCCTCTGCCAGGGACTGCAGAGTGGAGGGGCTCAGATCCGGCAGAGCCAGACCCAGTGAACGGGGACGGTCACAGCAAACACTGCTGCAGAGGCTCGTCCCTGGCAAATTGCTTTTAAACATTCCACTGTAGATTCATTCATTTTATTATATTGAAAACCATTCTATTGCCATTTCCTTTTGAGCTCATGTAACTTTGCACCCTGTGCCTTTGCGACAGATCTTGGTATGTATATTTTATAGTAGAGCTCAAAATTGTATGCTTTTGACGCAGTAGCTTAAAATTTCTGCAAGAAAATCTACTCTCACTTTTGGTCTATTTTTTGTTTTTTAATTTTTGACAGCAGAGACATAGGTGCAAAAAAAATTTCACTTTTCTCTTAACTATAAGAAAAACAACAGCACAAGTCAAGAGAAATTTAAAATGTCACATGGTCTATTTCAGAGCCTTGGAGCCAGCAGGGAGTAGGGAGATGAGAAGAACCTGCCTGGCCTTCAGAGAGGCCTCACCACGGCCACCGTCTGCTGTCAGGATGGAAAAGCAAGGGAACAGAGGTAAGAAGTCCAGATTTGTAGAGAACATTACCTGCTCTTCTAACTGGAAGCAACTGGAACAATGAAGCACTCAGCACTGGCAAAGCTTCCAGCCTTGTCACTGTTACCACAGTCACCTCTAGGTTTTAGAATGTAGCCTCTTAGGTTATGTTTAATTGATGAATAGGTAAAATCCTTGCAATGGGCTATTGCCCCTATCTCATGATCACATATTATCTAGACAGTAAACTAATGAATTTCTATGTCTTACAAAGAAATAAACTTTACATTTTTAAACATTTCAGTTCAGCTGGGAAACTCTGTCAGTTTAAGTGGGAGTTTGACAAGTGTCTGTACTCATTAATTTTAGTCCATTCTAATGGCACATAAGAAGTATCATGAGGACTCATTTGTTTTCTTCAAAAAATATGTACTTAAGCCTCCTCTCTTGCAAAGTTCAGATGAAAGTAAATTTTATATTAATTCAAAGATTTAAAAGAAATTAAAAAGATTTAATGTGAGTTATAAACTTATGGTTCTTTTCAGGACAATGATGTAATGGAAAGTTTTAAAAGGAGTAACTTTGTTTATATGCTATAGGTTAAAATGCAGTATCAGAACATTTTGAACTACAAGAAACCTTAGAGAGAAGCTTGTACAATGTTACTTAACAGATGAGTAAAATGAGAACCCCGCTGTTGAACAACAAGCCGCAGGACAATAGTAGGAATAAAATCATGTTTTTAAGTTAAATTTTGATAATATTTAGATAGTTCTTTAACATACTGGTAGAGTTTTGATGGCATTATCACAGACACATCATGACCTTCTAGAAACATGACAAGCTTTAAGATTTTATCTATAATTCTTCTTTTCCTACAATAGTTTAATCTCTGTTCTAGAAGTAGATTTAATTCATAGCGTATGTGCCCAGGGTAAGAGTGAATGTGTCTGTGCACATCACTTCACGTCTTCATCTTTTAAAGTATACTAATGTGATTTTAAAATACTTTATTTCTCTTCCATTTTCTATAACCCTTAAAGAATGATCACCAACAAAAAATGCTACATAACCCCAAAAAGTGTTCTTAAAAAAAATCAGATAAGCTAAGCTACCCAAAGAAACATTTCAAAGCCTAATTCTTGCTCAATCCAAAGAGCATCATTCAACATATCTTATGAACATAGAAGCATCATTCATTTATAAAGAAAACTTCCTCTAATAAGAATCTTTTCTGATTTGATGCTCAAATTCTTTAGGGAATTTTCCATAATCAATTTATAAAGAAAGGTTAAGGGAAAAATGTATTTAATTTACAATGAGAATAGTTTGTTAGTTATGAAAATATTTTAGGAAATGTTGCTATCAATAATACTAAAAACTTCCATTCTACACTGAAATTCCATTGACTCTCTGATATTTAATATTCAGTTTAGATCTTGAATTGGGTCTGATCAACATCATCAAAATTGTCTGTTAATAATATAGGAACAAATAAAAACTGGGATGACCAGCAACAGGGTATCGGTTAAATCCTTTTCTTACTATAGATAATTTCTCAGAATTCATTATACAGGTTTCAAACAATGGAATTCACGATGCACGTTTCTTCATCCATCTTTAGTTTGATCAAATATATATTCTGGGGATGACATTTGATAAATTCTTACATCATTATATCCCTACAATCTCAGATATAAATATAAAAATGGAGCATTTCAGTTTAAAATACACTGTATGTCATTTAATTAAAATAAGACAGCCATTCCTCAGGGAATTAGACAGCAGTAGAATAAGAGGTATCAAAATAACAAATTCAAATTTATAAAAATGATAAATAAAATGAATTTCTCAATGAAATTGTTTATACTGATAAAGCGATCCAACCAAACGTTTCTTCCTAAGGGGTGTTCCGTTTCGTTGATAATGTTATATTCTGAGAAATAACTCTTTTCCTATTTTACCATATTCCTGTCTTGTCACTGCTCAGGTTTCTTTTATTTTTAACATGTTTCAGATCATTCTCCAGAAAAGTATTCTGTTGGTTAGTTGTCTAAACCTAATAACCATCAAAAAGAACTTTGAATAATAAAATTATCTAAGAGGAAATGCCTGACACAGTTGATTATTACCAGAACAGACTCTCAGGCCACTGTCAATACTGGGAGACCAGTGCTCCATCACAGTTGTGAAGAGCTAAATTCTTACATTCAGTATTAAGCAATCACAGTTGAAATCTTGGCTAAGTGAAATGGTGTTTGTGAAAAATTGATTGGAAATTATAAAATTCACCCTACCCTAGCTGTGTTACGATGATTCCTACACAAAGTCAGATCCTCTGAGAGATACACGTTGGACGTCACTTAATGTCCTTTCTCTCCCCTTTAAAAAAAAAAAAAGTTCTTCTAAGTTGGACTTTGGGATGATGTCATTGCTTTGTCTGGAAGGGTATTTTGAGAAATAATTATAAGAAGATGCTTTTAAAGATGATATCCATCATGTCAGACCGTGTCCTCTCTGCAGAGTGGATGGGAATATTATTTTTGTCAGTATTTATAGCAGAACTCTTTCATTTTCTATGGACTGGCTTGGTTTTTACCCAGGGATTCTGTGGTTTTGGTTATTGCATTTTCCTGTTTGCCATCACTGGAGATGTTTACAGTTGAACTTGAAGCTCCTTGTTTGTAAGGGCAATAACTTCACAGGCAAATTTTGTGGGTTATCTGTGCTCCCAGAGTCCTACTTTTAAAAATCATTTTCACTTACCTCATCTTTCTAATTTTTTAAACAGAATTTATCTTACTTCCTCATCTGTAAGGCAAATTTATTTTTTAGGAAAGGCTGAATTTAAAGGCACAAATGCCTCAAAGTAAGAACATGAAAGAATGTGAAAGCTGTAAGGGCCGATGCCCGTGGTCTGGGTGGTGCTGTGGGACTGTGTGTGCTTTTCTCCTCTGCTTGTTTCCCTGATGGCTCCTGTCCAGTCCATCACAACTTGTCACACCTTAGTCTGTGTTTGTGAGGCAAAGAGCTGGCAATTTACCTGATTTGATTTAATCAATGGAAACAGTCAATCTTGATAATTTAGCCTGCTAATTTAACTTTGTCTACATCAATAAAATTAACTGACACATTGCCAACCCTCCTTTTTCTTTTGCTATAAAGAATTGCAGAGGGGAGGAGAGGAGAGGAGAGGAGAGGAGGAGGGGAGGGAAGAGAGGAGAGGAGAGGGGAGGGGAGGAAAGGAGAGGAGAGGAGGGGGAGGAGAGGGGAGGGAAGAGAGGAGAAGAGAGAAGAGGAGAGGAGAGGGGAGGAGAGTAGACGAGAGGGGAGGGGAGGGAGGAGAGGAGAGGGGAGGAGAGGAGGGGGGGGAGGGGAGGCGAGGGGAGGGGAGGGTAGGAGAGGAGAGGGGAGGGGAGGGGAGGGGAGGGACAAAGAGAGCAGGAGGAAAGGGAAAAGGAAGGAAGAGCAAATTCACTTTCTCGTTCAGGTTATAGATACTACATAAATCATGGCAAAAGGCAGCAGGGGTATCTGAAAGTTCGCTAGCTTTTCAACTCTGGCTTAGCGACATTTACCACTGAACTGAATTGTCATCATGATGTGACACAGTAGGAAAGAGGATAGACTCAAAGAACAAAGCTCAAGGGCTCCCATTTCCACCCTTGTGTGACAGTGTGTATGTTGGAGGGGGTGGCAATTGATTCCTTACAGCTGTTTGCTCTTAACCATAGAAGATATATGTACATATAGAACATCATTCCTCCAATTTGATGGATGATGTTCTTCATCAGTGACACTTTCTCTCCCCTCACAGAAACACTTAATCTACTTGTACACTGGGGTTTTCTTCACGGCATGACTCCCAGAAACTTGCGCTAACATGTCCCTGATTTCAGTTCCTTTCTTGTGAAGTTTAACAAGAAACTTCATGTTTGTTCATTGCTGTAATTGAAGCTCCTTATTCTCAGGGCAGTACACAAAACACAACACACAACGACAATCATGAAGGCCACTTACCAAGGCACTGCCACAGGGCAACACAGACACCGCAGTGAGACCCTGACCGGGGCCTCCAGTTACGACACCTCACCCAGCTGTCTGCACAGAGCTGTCAATGCAAACCCATGGTGGTCAGTTCATGAACTTAATTGTCAGGCTGTGTGTGTTATAAAAAGATACTTTAAAAGTGTGGTATGCAGTGATCTTTCTATCAATCCTTTTTTATAAACCAGTGATATTAAAGAAATTTTAAAAACTGAAAACACTAGCATGCTCATTAGTTCTAACAAGCATCAGGGAGGGAAAGAAAACCTGGGCGGAGAGTGTGGCCACATGAAAACAGAGATTCGGTGAAACAATTAATTTTTACTTTAAAAGTGTCAGCGTGTAAAGACCAGATTCAGAAAAGATGCAAAGTTGACACTCTCACCAACAAAAAATAAGTTTATTTACTTTGCCAACACTGGCTATTTACACTTTTTAGAATCATTATTAAATCATAGGTCAAAAATGTATCATTATTTGTATATAAATATAAATTTGTATCTTCTGTTATCAAAAATGACCATCATGTCACATATTTTGATTATTTTTAAGTCTTCGTTTTGTCTCTTTATATCTTTTCTCACTTTAAATGTCAAGAGAACTCTTTCATATTCTTCCTTGAGAGGCTAACACACATCTAGACTGTGAAAGCACAAATTGTGTGTACTGCACTCAAATCTATAAAGCCCTTGGTTATACTGCAAGTATTCTGTTTTAATCACTTAGAGAAGCCGTTCTCCACCTGTGGGTAGTGACCCCTTTGTATCAATGACAATACATCTTGTGCATCATATGTTTACATTATGATTCCTAACAGTAGCAAAATTATAACGTTGCAACGAAAACAATTTTATGGTTAGAGGTCACCACAAGATGAGGAACTGTATTAAAGGGTTGCAGCATTAGGAATGTAGAGAACCACTGACTTAGAGCACAGCTAATTTTCATTAAAAGAACTGGACAATATCAATTGCTTTGCTGTACAGCTCCTTTTTAATAAGTTCCAAACTCTTTCTTCTTCCTCCCATCAAACTTGTCAAATAACAGCTCTTCAATTTTCTCCTGCATTCATGCCCTGGCCCCTACCACCCATTCTTTGTCTCTGCACAACACTGAAAGTTCTCTCAGGAAGAAGCCTTTGCAGAGCCTTCTAGTACCCTGGGCAGTTTCCCATCCTTACATTTAAGACTCTACTCCATTGGAATCCTTGGCTCCAACCTTCCCTGGCTCCTCACTACTCACCACTGTTTCTTTAAAGGTCGTCCTCTCCCTGGGTCCATCTTCACCCACAGCTCCTCTCATGCCACTGCATCAGGCAGGAGCAGGCATGAAGCACACGGCACATTGCCACTGCCTTTTAATTAATGAGGGGAGTTTAATGAAGCTACTACCTATGGAGGGGTAGGGAGGGCTTAGGACATCATCTGAGCATCGTTCCTAACTGCAGGAAGAGCAACGGGAGGGAGATTTTACCCTCCCCAGCTCTGAAGCAGCTCAGTGACCCCAGAAGGAGCTATATGATCATGCATATCTGCGGAGTATGGCCTGTGACTGAGGATGACATTCTGCTGAGTGTGGCCTGTGACTGACGATGACATTCTACCTTTGGTGATCCCTCGACCAGAGGGAAGGAGCATGGAGAATCAACACCTGTCTCCACATTCCTCTGTCTCTTAGTGTCTCCTAGAGATGGTGCTCACCAAAATCCCGTGGATACAGGCCATGCGGGTCAGTGTTCTGGGCCGAGAGCACGTGACGAGGCAAATCTAAAGGGCAAATGGAAGACAGGAGGTGGGACTATGTGTCCTCACCCCCTCCTCTGTTTTCAACTCTTAATGCAGCCAATCCTATAAGGACTTTAGCATTAACTGTTAGACCAGGGGGACCCAAAGCTGCTGCTCCTTAAATCACCTGGGAGTTGTGTTTTTGTTTCTCATTTTGATATTGGTTAATTTTTTTTCAGACAGAGTTTCACTTTGTCACCCTCAGTAGAGTGCTATAGTGTCGTAGCTCACAGCAACCTCAACCTCTTGGGCTTAAGTGATTCTCTTGCCTCAGCCTCCTGAGGAGCTGGGAAAATAGGTGCCCACCACAATGCCTGGCTATTTTTAGAGATGGGGTCTCATTCTTGCTTAGGGTGGTCTTGAATTCCTGAGCTCAAGCGTTCCACCTTCTGTGGTAGCCTAGGATTCAGGGCACAGCCTGAACTATACATTTAGAAGTGGTTAAGATGTTAAATATTGAGTCACCTCCTAGAGATTCCTCAAATATCTGCTCTCCTCTGTTGACACCATCCCTAGCTCTTTATCTAATCTGTTCTTTTCAGGATCTTCTGACAACCTCTTTCACATTATTATTTTTCTACTCTGGTTAGTAGAACTTCTCTTTACCTTGTCTTCTTTGGAACACTACCATACCATAGAAGTAATGATAACAAAAATGGGAGTGTCTGGGGGGACTTTTTTCCTGGGGGTAACTGCAGAGCATGCTGTCCACCTCACTGCCTAGAATCACTAGAGTAAAAAGAAGCAACATCAATAAGACTAGCTCCAAAGCAAGTGAGATCTCCAAATTCTCAAAATTCTTTGTGCATGACTGATATTTTATAAATCCTTGCTAAAATTGTGTTAAAGATGGCAAAGTATGTGATCTTCCTTCAATGTGCAATGATAATCCCCTACTTTCTTCCAATGGAGGTTTTATACTTGTCATTTGTACTGTTCGTTATTTGTAATACTTAGGAAATGTAGGATTCACACATGCTAGAATCACATAAAACACTAAAAATTGGTATAAAAAAAGATGTTAAATGTTAAAATTTATTTAGTTATTAACTATAATTAATTAATCTTGAACCAAAACACATTTCCACATTTATTTTTCTTTCTAATCATCTCTAGACATGCTAAGTATCTTATTTATTGCTCCAAAAATTTGTCTTAATAACCGCCCTGCATAGTTGGTTATTCTCCATTTTCCTTGTGTCTCTCTGTGTTCCCTTTTTAAGACTTCACATATTTTTTTGTGTCAAAAACTATTCCTTGTTGATCTTGTTAATCCCAACCCTTAGCACAGCACATGTTACGAAGCTGTATCCCCACAATGCCGACACTGAATGAATGAAGGAGTGGAGGAATGAATAACTCGGATTTAAAACATTGATCAGTATGCCGTAGAGGCCTTTAGAAAAACAGCTGCTGAAATTACTATGTGGGGTAACGCATGTTAATCAGCTCCATTTAGCCATCCCATAATATGTATATATTTAGAAACATCATATTTTACAAAATAAATACACACAATTTTATTCATCAATTAAAAAAATAAAAAGGAAACAGTTTCTGGTTGTTGTTTAATTTGACAGTGTTTTATTGCTATTTCAGGCCATATAAGGATGTTATTAATGAAAATCACTACCCCCAAACCCCAGGTGGGCCTAAAAGGACTGTTAGGTAATTAGCAGATGTTACCACAAGGTCCTGTTGTTTGTGACAGCAACTGTTTCTATGGTCAAATACTGAACCAACGCTCTGGGCATCAGGTGATCTCACCCCTCCTCCACTTGCTTATCTAACCTTCCCTCCAACCCCGAGAGGTTAGGGCGATTTTCTCCATCTTTCAAATGAAGAACCTGAGGCACAGGGAAGGAAAGTAACTTGTGGAAAGTGACACAATCCTGAAGTGAATTTCTTTGAAATTTTGTGTAAACCTACAGAAAGTGCAGGTCAGTTTGACGAATTTTTTCCAAGTGCAGCCAGAAACAGATCAGGAGTTAAAACATCATCAGTCGTCGCCCTTGAAGTTTCTTTTCTGCCCTTTCTGAGTTACACTAACCCCTGAACATAACCCTAGAATACTTTGCTTCTACGTGTATTTTAAATAAAGGTTCTTATATAGACTGAAATCTTAAATAGCCTGGCTTCACCCATTGGAAAAGGTTTGCATTTCATTCATATTGTTTGGCATAACAATAGTTAATTTTTTTTTTTTTTTTTTTTTTTTTTTGCAGTATTTGGCTGGGGCTGGGTTTGAACCCTCCACCTCCGGCATATGGGACCAGCACCCTACTCCTTTGAGCCACAGGCACCGCCAAAATTCATTTTAACTGTGTCGTAAAACTCCATTCTATAGCTGTAACACCATTCCCCTATTCTACTGTTGTTGACATTTGGGCTGTTCCATATAATGCTGCCATGAGCACTTTGAACATGTTTTTTAGGACACATATTTCCATGGAATTATTGGGCTTCAGAAGATCTTCAAATTTACATCAGGTTCATAACTGTAGTCTCAGCTACTCAGAAGCCTGAAGCAGAGGGATCATTTCAGGCTAGGAGTTGAAGACCACCCTGAGAAACATAGCAAACCTCTGTCTCAAAAGAAAACAACTAAAAATTAGCCAGGCACAGAGAGGCAGGCTACCTTTAGTCTCAGCTACTGGGGAAGCTGAGGTGGGAGAAATGCTTGAGGCCAAGAGTTTATTACCAGCCTAGATGATATAGTGAGATTCTGTTGCTTTAAAAAAAAAACATAAAAATGCAAGTCTGTGGCATATCCTTAGGTTTTACTGAATAAGCTACCCATTTAGTTATTTATGCATAAGCCCTTGTTTATCGTGCATGTGTGTTTATGGGTCTGTGTACATGGGCAGGCACAGGTACATGTATGTTTATATGTCTGTGTACATGGACAGGCATAGGTGTGCATGTGTGTTTATGGGTCTGTGTAC
>CAUYQV010066564.1:0-13303 GCA_963574575.1 Galagoides demidoff
GCATCACAGCTCATAGCAACCTCCAACTCCTGGGCTCAAGCAAGTCTCCTGCCTCCGCCTCCCAAGTAGCTGGGACCACAGGCGCCCGCCACAACGCCCGGCCATTTTTTTGGTTGCAGCCATCATTGTTGTTTGGCGGGCCCGGGCTAGGGATTCGAACCCGCCACCTTAGGTGTATGTGGCTGGCGCCTTAGCTGATTGAGCCACAGGCACCGAGCCAACGCCCAGGTATTTTTAAAGATGAGGTCTTACTCTGGGTCAGGCTGGTCTCAAACTCCTGAGCTTCAGGTGGTCCACACACCTTGACCTCCCAGAGTGCTAGAATTACATGTATGAGCCACCACACCCAGCAGCCTTCATGTTGATGAATAGAATAATCCTGCTTTGCTGAGAAAGGGACTATGTTCAAATTATATTGCAAATATCAATTTGCTTCAGGTGGCACCTGTGGCTCGGTGGGTAGGGTGCCAGCCCCATATACTGGGGATGGTGGGTTCAAGCCCGGCCCCGGACAAACTGCAACAAAAAAATAGCTAGATGTTGTGGTGGGTGCCTATAGTCCCAGCTACTCTGGAGGCTGAGGCAAGAGAATTGCCTAAGCCCAGGAGTTGGAGGTTGTTGTGAGCTGTGTGACACCATGGCACTGTACCGAGGGCGATAAAGTGAGACCCTGTCTTTACAAAAAAAAAAAAAAATATATATATATATATATATATATATGTGTGTGTGTGTGTGTGTATATATATATATAAAATATATACACATATATCAATTTGCTTACTTTCCTTAGTCCATCTCCTGGAATAGGCAGGTACTGATGAAGTCCCCCCAAAGAATGACTCATCCAAGGACAGGATCAACCAGCAGCAATAGCTAGCAAAGCCTAGGATGTAGCTCTACTCCACTGACCTGTGCAGCTCTGGCCTGATGGAGGAGCTGGGCTCTTCCAAGCGTTTTCGTTTCTTCATTGTAGCTCCTACTGGTTTCTTCTCAGCCAGGACCTTTTAAAAGGAACCAGACTTCTGTGACTCCTACTTTTCCAAAGTTGCTCACAGTTCATGAGGACACAGTAAAGAGAACTCATCTTTAAGCTGCCAAAGGCAACTTATAACACCAGTTTTGAAGGTAGGGATGAACATTTTATTACATACTTGGTCTCAGAGATCTAGCCAACGGGGAAAATATAGTTATGTTTACAATTCTGATTGGACCTGGGTAGCAACTGAGAAGAAAAATAAGAAGAGACAAGAGCAGAACTTTCTGGACAACAGGAGGCAACAAAGGCAATTTCCATTTTGTACATAAAAGGCAAACTTACCAACCCACCAGGACTGTCATTTACTGGTTTCCCTACAAGAGAAAATTTAAATGTCATAATGAATCAAAACTATATGTTACCTGGATTTTTGGCTACTTTTTATTTCTCGGAACTGGTCCTAGACAAAACTTCCCCATTTGGCCTCTCCCTTCTTCCTGGTTTCCTTAGAACCTAGAAATAGTGTCTTCAAACTCTCTTCCTTCTCTGTTTCAGAATAATCATCATTTACATGCCAAAAAGGGTTTGATTCACACTATATTCTTTTTTTTTTTTTTGAGACAGAGCTTTAAGCTGTCCCCCTGGGTAGAGTGCCGTGGTAACCTCCAACTCCTGGGCTCAAGTGAGTCTCCTGCCTCCGCCTCCCAAGTAGCTGGGACCACAGGTGCCCGCCACAATGCCCAGCTATTTTTTTGGTTGTAGCCATCATTGTTGTTTGGTGGGCCTGGGCTGGATTCGAACCCACCACCTTAGGTGTATGTGGCTGGTGCCTTAGCCACTTGAGCCAGAGGCGCCGAACTGATTCACACTATATTCTAATGATATGCCACTTTTAAGGGGATGATCCTTACTACAAAAGAAAAAAAGTAGAACTCTAGGCAACTATGACACATGAATTGGAGAGATATTTTGAGGCAAGGCCTTTTTCAAATCAAAATGGCAGTTGTTTACTTGTCCTATAGTGAATAAAATTAGCCATGGCTATCAGAGATTAAAACTTGGGAGGTATCTTTAAGACAGACACTTCTAAGGTGGGCGGCTCCTGTGGTTCAGTGAGTAGGGCGCCAGCCCCATATAGTGAGGGTGGTGGGTTCCAACCCAACCCCAGCCAAACTGCAACAACAACAACAAAAAATAGCCTAGTGTTGCAGCGGGCACCTGTAGTCCCAGCTACTAGGAAGGCTGAGGCAAAAGAATTGCCTAAGCCCAAGAGCTGGCGGTTACTGTGAGCTCTGATGTTCCGGCACCCTACTAAGGGCAACAAAGTGAGACTCTATCTCTTAAAAAAAAAAAAAAAGACACTTCTAAGGTAAAAGTCACTGAATACTCTAAAACATAAGGAAGTATTTATATTATAGTCTTTTTTTTTTTTTTGAGACAAGAGTCTCATTTTGTTAGCCTTCTAGAGTGCCATGGCATCACAGCTCACAACCATCTCAAACTCTTGGGCTTAAGCAATTCTTTTGCCTTAGCCTCCCAAGTAGCTGGAACTACAGGTGCCTGCCACAACACTCAGCTATTGTTTAGAGATGGGGTCTTGCTCTTGCTCAGGCTGGTCTTGAACTCGTGAGCTCAGGCAACCCATCTGCCTCAGTCTCCCAAGTGCTGGGATTACAGGTGTGAGCCACTATGCCCAGCTATATAATATTCTTTACTTGAGTGATTACTCTAGCCAAACTTTATACTTTCCTTCTACAAGTATTTATGTGTGTGTGTGTATATATATATATATATATATATATTTTTTTTTTTTTTTTCAGACGGAGCCTCAAGCTATCCCCCTGGGTAGAGTGCCGTGGCATCACCGCTCACGCAACCTCCAACTCCTGGGCTCAAGCAAGTCTCTTGCCTCTGCCTCCCAAGTAGCTGGGACTACAGGCGCCCACCACAACGCCCGGCCATTTTTTGGTTGCAGCCATCATTGTTTGGCGGCCTGGGCTGGGGATTCGAACCCGCCACCTTAGGTGTATGTGGCTGGCGCCTTAGCTGATTGAGCCACAAGTGCCAAGCCTCTTACAACATTTTAAAACTACCAAATGAAATTGATTATGTTTAAAATAAATTTGCCTAGGGTTTTCTTTGTAAAGTAGTTTAGGTAGAACAATTATTTCTTTGTATTTTCATAGGGAAAAAGGATTGCTAAGCAGAAATAGGTGCAATTACCTATTGATAACCGCACAAACAATGAAGAAAAAATACTTATTGATGCCTACTGTTTCTAAAGCAATATGATAGTTTTATCATACATTTATATTATTTGACATAAATAATAGGGTTGAAGATTGCCAGTCTTCAACAGTTTTTAGCCTATAATAGCAGTGTTACAAAGTTTTAAGCTAATGTGTGATTTTAGAGACTCTTCAGTTCTCTTAGAATTTTAGTCATTTTAAAATTCCCTTATACTTGACTCGGCACCATTGCTCAGTGGTTAAGGCACCAGCCACATACACCAGGGCTGGCAGGTTCAAACCTGACCCCAACCAACTAAACAATAATGACAACTGCAACAAAAAAATAGCCGAGCATTGTGGTGGGCGCCTGTAGTCCCAGCTACTTGGGAGGCTGAGGCAAGAGAATCACTTAAACCCAAGAGTTTGAGGTTGCTGTGAGCTATGATTTCACAGCACTCTACCGAGCACGACAACGTGAGACTCTCATCTCCCCCCCACCAAAAAAAAAAAAGAAAGAAAGAAATAGAACTTTACATCTCACTAAAAAGCTGCCTAATGCCCCTTGGCATTCTGTCCCCACCCACTCCTATAGGTGCATAGTTGTCACTAATGTGCTTTCATCATAATCATTTTGCCTGTTTCAGACTTATTTAAATGGAATCATACAAAATATAAATTTTGTCTGACTTCTTTCATGTAGTATATCCATTCTTAGTTTATATCAGTTTGTCCCTTCTATTTTTTTTTTTTTTTTTGAGACAGAGTCATACTTTGTATCCCCAGTTAGAGTGCTGTGGCATCTTAGCTCACAGTAACCTGAAACTCTTGGGCTCAAATGATTCTCTTGTCTCTGCCTCCCGAGTAGCTGGGACTGCAGGTGCCCACCACAATGCCTGGCTATTTTTTTGTTGCAGTTTGGCTGAGACCATGTTTGAACCTGCCACCCTCTGTGTATGGGGCCGGTGCCCTAGCCACCCAGCCACAGGTGCTGCCCAATATGTTGATTTTTTTTTTTCCAGTTTTTGGCCGGGGCTGGGTTTGAACCCACCACCTCCAGTATATGGGGCCAGCACCCTACTCCTTTGAGCCACAGACACTGCCCCAATATGTTGATTTTTGAATATTGAACCAGCCTTATATTCTTGGTAAACTCTACTCGGTCGTAATATATTATTCTTTTTACATATTGGTGGATTACTTTTGCTATTATTTTATTAAGGACTTTTTACCTTTTTTATAAATATTTTATTTTTAATTGACAATAATTGTATATATTTATGAGATACAATGTGATGTTTTAACATGTAGTCATTTGTCACTTAACAATGAGGATACCTTCTGAGCTATTTGTCATTAGGCAATTTTATCATTGTATGAACACCACAGAGTGTACTTACACAAACCTAGATGGTATAGCCTGCTGTACACCTAGGCTATATGGTATAATCTGTTATTCCTAGGCCACAAACCTGTACAGCATGTTACTATACTGAATATTGTAGGCAATTTTACCATAAATGGTATGCATTTATGTATCTAAACATAGAAAAGGCAAACTAAAAATATGGTATAAAATATTGTTTTTTTATATAAAAATATTTTTAAATGGTATACTTGTGGTAGGGCACTTGCCATGAATGGAGCTTACAACACTGGTGGGTGAACATGAAGGCCTACAACATTTGTGTCCAATACTGTAGACTTTATAAACACTGTATATATAAGCTACATTAAATATATAAAAAACAGAGGTAATTGACCGGGTATGGTGATTCACACCTGTAATCCCAGCACTTCGGGAGGCTGAGGCTTGTGGATTGCCTGAGCTAGAGCAAGACTCTAAAAATAGCCAGGCATCGTGGTGGGTGCCTATAGTCTCAGCTACTTGGAAGGCAAGTCAGAGAGAATCACTTAAGGCGCGGCACCTATAGCTCAAGTGGCTAGATGCCAGCCACATACACCAAAGTTGGCAGGTTTGAATCCAGCCCAGCCCACCAAACAACAATGACAACTACAATCAAAAAATAGCTGGGCACATTATGCTGAGTGCCTGTAGTCCCAACTACTTGGGAGGCTGAGGCAAGAGAATCACTTAAGCCTAAGAGTTTGAGATTGCTGTGAGCTGTGACACCATGGCACCCTACCCAGGGCAACAGCTTGAGATTCTGTCTCAAAAAAAAGAATAACTTGAGCCCAGGGGTCTGAGGTTGCTGTGAGCTATGATGCTACAGCACTCTACTGGGGGCAACAAAGTGAGATTCTGTCTCAAAAAAAAAAAATAGAAGTAATTGTACGACATTATGGTACCTACACTATAGCATCATGAGGCAGTAGGAATTTTTTAGTTTTATTATAATCTTAAGAGGCCACTGTCATATATGCAATCTGTCATTGACTAAAATGTTATGAAGCCCTTAACTGCATTCCTAAGCTCAGGCAATCCACCTGCCTTGCCCTCCCAGAATGCTAGGATTATAGGTGTGAGCTACTGCAACCAACCTGCTTTACAAATCTTGATTGCCTAAGCCTCTCTGAACTTGGATTTCTGTCTCATCAACACACCAAGACTTTTGGGCTATGTTTGAACTTCTCTTCCCTGTGCTGCAGCCTAGAAATTTCCAACAAGCAGTAAGCTTTGGCATTTGTATAGCTCACCTTGTTTGTTTCTCTCTCTGAGATCATAGGTCCACACTGCCAGTTGTCTGAAAAATAGCTATTTCACATATTTTATCCAGTTGTTTATCTGGTTGTTTATGGTGGAGGGGCAGTTCCCCTAGTAGTTAATCCTTCATGGACTGAGGGAGAAGTCCTGTATAAATTTTGTATTTTGCCAACTTTTTAGAATAATGAGAAGAAATAAAGTATATCACTTTACCTTTTAACTAATTCACTCCAACTTCTCTAACAACTCCCTCTTACATGTTTGTATTTACTGCAGAACAAATTGTCACTGTGATCTGTTAGAAATTCTACTGCACTAGCTATCTTTAAATGACTCGCAGGTGGGGACATCTCACAACACAGATTCATGCTGGATTTTATAAGTTTTCTTAGTATGTTGTAATAGCGTTTGTATTGCTGTTATTGACTAATTTCTGTCCTAGAGCTAAATGACCTTCGTTCTGAGGATGACAGATGAGACCTATCTCTTTCTCTCTTTTTCCAAATACTTATAGCCCCTGAAGCATTGGAGAAGCTAAGTGGATTTGGGGTTTTGTTTTGTTTTGTTTTTTAAGTTGCTTTGGCCTTGTTTTTCATCACTAGATTTAGTCTTTGTCTAAATATATTATATGCAGTTGTTGTTATTGTCACTTGTACCTTAATGTTTATTTGCTGCTGTTCTCAACTTGTTCACTTGAGTATGTTGAGTTTAAAAATACAACCACGTAAGGAGTGTTTGTCTGATTTTGTTTCGTAGGTGGTATAGCTGTATGCTAGGAAAGAAATGCAGCCTGGCACCTCTGAAGGAAGAGCTTCGCATACAAGGGGTGAGGCTTTATCATTACTGTTCTGGGGTATCTACTTTTGATGGTAGTTTTAGTATAGAATTTTCCTCTATAACCTGAAACTTTAAATGTGATCTTTTCTCTGTTTTCTCTTTTTTTTTTTTCTTTTACAGTTTTTGGCTGGGGCCGGGTTTGAACCTGCCATCTCTGGTATATGAGGCTGCCGCCCTACTCCTTTGAGCCACAGGCACCACCCCCTTTTTTAAAAGACAGTCTCATTTGTCGCCCTTGGTAGAGTGCTGTGGCATCACACAGCTCACAGCAACCTTCAACTCCTGGGCTTAGGCGATTCTCTTGCCTCAGCCTCCAGAGTAGCTGGGACTACAGGTGCCCGCCACAACGCCTGGCTATTTTTTTGTTGCAGTTTGGCCAGGGCCGGGTTTGAACCCTTGGTATATGGGGCCAGCACTTTACCCACTGAGCCATAGACACTGCTTTTTCTTTTGTTTTTTAAATTGTGTAATTTTAGGGCAAAGGGGACTTTGTATAGATTATTAAAAAGAGCTGTAGAAAAACAGGATGAGTAAGATGTCAGAGAAAAAACAGAAATCAGAAAACCTGTTATCTACCACAAACCTCGTATCTAGAGGCTAAACTGAAGGCTGGATAGGGTAACGGGCTTATTCCAGGCCACACAGTTATGGAAGAACAGTTAGAACCAGAACACAGTGTCAGGCCATTGTGCTTCCCACTAGGCTGACCATCCACATGAGTGTAGCTTCCTGCTCCTATTCTGAAAGGAAAGGTCACAATTACTTTCCACCTCTTCCCTCCCAGTTTATGGTCTTTGGCATTAGTAGACAAGAGTAAGATGACTTTTCAGCAAAAGGGGTCAGATGTTGGTCAGTAGTAAAACCAACCTTCTGATCTCTGGTTTCTCTCTGACATTCTACCTATCCTGTTTTCCCCACAACACTATTTCTTTGGTAAATTGTAAAAGCTGCCAAGTAGTTCCTTTTTCTTTCCTAAAATCTGATAGGTAGAGGGGAGATTTCATAGTGGTGTCTAGTCAGGATTTGGTTGGCTCCCTTTCTTAAAAAAGAAAACAAAAGCCACTTGAATTGAATCATTTTATAAATGATTCTCTGAAGAGCTGTATTTTAGGTGTTTCAAATATTTGAATCTTCAAGCTAGATCTGTAAATTCTAATGTTTTATGGAAAGGGAAAAAATACAACTTTGTTGAGAGATAATATATTCATTCATTATTAGCAGCTGTGTATAAACTGATTTTTGTTAATAGTGTTAGTTAACTTTTTGTTAATAGTGTTAGTTAATAGTGTTAGTTAACTGATTAAAAAGAAAGAGCAATAGATATTTAACATGAGGGGGAAGGCAGAAACGTTGGTAGAATGTCAGTTTGATGAGATGCCATGTTATTTGGTTTCAGGTTCCTAAAGTCACCTACACTGAATTCTGTCAAGGTCGAACAATGAGATGGGCCTTAGCTTGGAGTTTTTATGATGATGTCACAGTTCCAGTAAGTAGATTCTTTGCATCAGCTTCTCCAAATTCCAGCACATAGTAGATTTTAGTAGGTCAGAAATTAGCTAAATCTGTATTGTTTTGTTTTGCTCAAGTTTGCTGTAAATGCTTATGTTGAAATGGAAAGTGTTTATAACCAAGAAGAGTCCTGGACAGCTGACCGGGTGCCCATGGAGCCTTCCCTTAGGGTTTTTACAACACAGTGATTCTTGCTCAAGCGACAGAAATGCGTCTTTTTTTTTTTTTTTTTTTTTGATACAGAGCCTCAAGCTGTCACCCTGGGTAGAGGGCCATGGCATCATAGCTCACAGCAACCTCAAACTTCTGGGCTCAAGCAAGTCTCCTGCCTCAGCCTCCCAAGTAGCTGGGACCACAGGCACCCACCACAACACCTGGCCATTTTATGGTTGCAGCCGTCATTGTTGTTTGGCAGGACCGAGCTGGATTCAAACCCACCACATTAGGTATATGTGGCTGGCCCCTTAGCCACTTGAGCCACAGGTGCCGAGCCAGAAATGCTTCTTTTAGGAATTACAAAGTCAGCTAATATAACCTGTAGAAACACATTGCAGGTTCAATTATTGTGATGGACATCCTTCAAGAGTTGAAATTGAAGTCTATTTCTTTTCGTTTACCACTGCTACTTTCCTAAAATCTCCACCTCTTGGAGTTCCTGGTGAATTTAGAAGTTGCCCTTTGGGTTGCGGGTTTTCGCTGTGTAACACTTAGAAATCATTCTAGAATATGAACCATTTTTGAAACTGGGTGATAGGTCATTATCTCATTCTCTCTGCTCTGTGCATATGTGAGCATTTTAAAGAATGAAAAGTTTTTTTAAATGATTTTTCACAAATGTCTCTTTGCCCTCTGTGGTGCTATATGTAAAAGAAAAATAATTCTGAGCTGGCCAGACTGAATGGTTTTCTGGGCTCTGTGGAGAGAGGTTTGTTCTCACGGTTTCCTCCCAAGAGGGGTTGACTTCTCTGGAGCCCTCCTGCAGTTTCTGCGCACTGCTCAGCATGTGTTCTTTATTGCCACAGTGTTTGTGGAGGCCTCCTGCCTGCTACTCCAGATCTCTCTCCTCAGTCCAGACTGCAGGCTTATTCTGGATGCTTCTCTCCCAGTGTCTGAGCTGCTATTGGTCTCTAAGGTCATCATGGATATTGCTGTGTCTCTGAGTCTCTCTCCGTGCTCTTGTAGGGCAGAAGAATAGAGACATGTAGAAGCACAAGGGGATAGTTTTCTGATAATACCTTGTGTCTGAAATCGTGAGCTCAAACTTGAGACTGAGCCTGTCCTTCCTCCACTCTGCAGCTGGGTTGAAATACCCTCCCCAGAGCCTTTCCCATGGAAGCCTAGGCTCCTGGATAGTGTAGTACCGTAGTTAGAGGTCTGTGTTTGAAACAGTCACTGATTAAAAAGATGCACCTGCTTTTTTGACACACCCCCACCCTAAAAGATTATTCTTTCTGTCATCTTCTAGATACCAGGGCTTTCACACCAAGTGGTTAAAGTCATTAGTAAATGCCCAAGTTACCCCCATGCAGACATCAACAGCTGCAGGAAAGTAGAACAGCACCTGCTTCCAAATGCTTTCTGCTTAACCTGTTTCCCACAATTGTTGGCGCTGCAGGTGGAAGAGCTGATAATGAGCTCTGGCCCTCTTGGATTAGTAGCCATTTCAGATCTGAGTATCAAAGGGCACTGTGGTTCTGTATTAACAAAATCTCTTATTTTAGAAAGGAATCCCCAAGCCACCCACCCTCCCTCTTTTAGAGCATCCTTCAGCCCTGTTCATAGTTTTCAACCACTGAAGAATGCCTCTTACTAGGGCCTCAGATTTCTCCCATTTCTCCCTGCCTGCCGCTACCCCCCAGCCCCAGCCATTAATAATGCATTCCCAAGTGTTCCATTAGATGTACTTAAACTGCTACAGGAAAAGTGGCAATTTCTGATTTGTAGTAACCCAGCAACAGTTTCATAGCACTGGTGCCCTTGATCAGCAACTGCTTTCCCTGGGGGTAGTCCCAGGGAGCTCTGAGATTCGTGAGCTGCTTTATTTGGCTGTCTTCCTGATTCTCTCTCCCTCCACCTAGGCGTCTCCCTGCCCCCCTCTCCACCGCCTTTTCAAAAAGCTCACCTGGCCTCTTATTTCTGTTGGCGCTGAGGCAGGAGGATGATGCTGTTTTAGACAAGGAATAGAGCTAGTTAAGCAGCAATACTGACCTAGTTCCCCACCCCCACTCCTGCCATTTTAGGGTAACCGTGCAAGTTACTATGGCAACTTCTGTTTTCACTTATCTCAGGCCTGACTAGTTTCTGTTGGTGCTGAATGCTGAAAAATTCTAATTCACTGGTGATTCAAGTGCCTACTCGAAGCCCATTGCTGTTGTCTGGATTTATTTTAGCAACAAAAAGACGGGTCCTAGTGTTGATAGAATTTTTGTACCATCATTTCTGACTGCTGATGAATGTTGGGGAAGCGTATTGTGAGGACTGTTCCTTATAGAATTCTAACCAGCCACTTCGAAAGCCCCTTTGTTCCACTTTTGCTCTAATTACCCTAAGCGGTTATTTTTGCTTCGCTTTGCTTTGCCTTGCTTTAAGGAAGTTTGACATTTGTTAGAAGAAAAAGGAAAAAAAGATGGCTTTAGTAAATTGTCCATGCTTGGTATAAGCATTGTTGGGATCTCTGGTTTCAAAAAGTATCCCCTGTGCTCAAGACATGTGCTTCAAGCCTGGGACTTTCCTCTCCAGAGAGTAATGGCGAGACGGCTTTTTGGAGAGCAAATGAAGGGGAAGGGTCAGATTAATTAGGTGACTTAGTGTGGGAACTGGGGGTCTCCTGACAGTGCTCTGCTTCCCACTCCATAGGTTTGCAGGCTGGTTCCCGGTAGCTGAGGGCTTCAGTGTACGTGCCACAAGGTTTGACAGCTGGGAGCAGACATCAGGAAGGTCCTCAGGCTTCATGCTCAATTTAACCAGAGCTGATCAGCTTTTATTAATTTTATGTATTGGTTTTATTTGTTGAAAGGGTTAAGAAGTGTTTTGCAAACCAGCACTGTATCAGGCTGTGCATTAGGCTAGAAAACAGATGGGATGATTAGGGAGCTGAGTTCTTGAGCAAAAGCAAAGCTAGGGACCCTTTTCTTAATCTCTTAAGTATGATCTGCCTTGTGATAGTAACAAAGAAATAAGACGTTGTTTTCTGTCCCTCACAATGATTAGTTTTATGGGAAAGAAAATCACACATGAAATAATTGATGCAAGGTCATATATATTAGATGATAGAAGAGGCTTGGAATAAAACAACAAAATCATATATGAGTAAGTGCTGAGATGAATAATGGAGACAGGTGGTCGCAAGTTCAGAAAGGGAACGGCTCATGCTGGGCTAGGAAGAGACAATGTTATAGAGGAGGAATTGTCGGTGTATGACTTGTAAGTAATTGTTGCTCTGTAGATATTTGTGAATATTTAAAGGAATGATGGACTTGTATTGGGGAGCAACATTGTGAGCAGGGGCTTGGCACCCATAGCTCAATGGTTAGGGCACTAGCCCTGTACACCGAGGCTGGCAGGTTTGAACCCAGACTGGGCCTGCCAAACAACCATGACAAATACAACAAAAAAATAGCCGGGCATTGTAGTGGGCACCTGTAGTCCCAGCTACTTGGGATGCTGAGACAAGAGAAGCACTTAAGCCCAAGAGTTTGAGGTTGCTGTGAGCTGTGACACCACGTACTCTACTGAGGGCGACAAAGTGAAACTCTGTCTCAAAAAGAAAAACATTATGAGCAGTATTATCAGTAAGTTTACTAGATATAATCTTTGTTGTTATTTGACTTATTTCCACCTAATAGCAAGCAGGTGAAGTAGATGATTTTGTCCCTATTTTATATCAAGGAAATTGAAGGCTCTTGAAAATCAGGCTAGAACTTAAATCAGTCCAGTTTCACAGCCTGAGTGCTTGTCATCACTCTGATACCCTGTTCCCTGAGATACTGCCCCTTTTACAGGCCCTGATCATCCTGCTTATGGACTATCCCAGCAGCCTCCTCTATTAGTCACTCAGATTCATCCTAAACTCCTCTGAGTGGCTACCCCCTGCCAACAGCTTCTCACTTGGCTCATTGGGCCTCCTGGATCGAGCCTTAACTTTCCCTCCCATCCTAATCACTCCCTGTTTTCCTGAGTGTACTGTCTTCTACCATACTGGCCTCCACAGTCTTCCGCTGGTGCCAAAGTCAGAGCTGATTTTGTATAACCTTTGCTTACAGCCCATTCTCTGTCTGATCCTTCCCTCTGACTTCCCTCCCCTGTAACCTAGCCTGATTCCAACCTCTGCATAAAGCTTTCGTAACCATTCAGCCCACAGAAATCTCTCCCTTCCTCTAGACTTGTACTTAACCTTTTTCAGTCACCTGTACTCCATGTAAACTTCTGTGTGACATACTTTGCATTGGTATTTTGTTCGGCTCTGACACAGTATATTAACATCAAAATACATTGCACAGCATGTGAGAAACTCCTTTGTAAGCTGGCCCCTTTCTGTCTTTATGTTAAACAGGTTATTTAACTTCTCTAAGTTTTAGTTTCCTCATTTGTAAAAGGGAGGATAATAATAGAACCTGTCACATGAGGTTGTTTTGAGGATTGAATGTAGTTATTAATAACACAGTGCCTGATTAGGAAAATAGGTTGTACGGTATAGTCAGGAAAATAGGGAGTGATTAGGATGGAAGGGAAAGTCAAGCTGGATCCTGGAAGACTAATAAGCCAAATGAGAAGCCGTTGGAAGTGGTCAGGAAAATACATTGTGTATTATATTGTATATTGCATTATCATTTCCCACCATTTCTTCCTACCTACTCCTATATTTGATGCTCCAGTAGAGGTACCACTCTGATCCCTCTGCCTAGAGATTTCCCCCCCTACCCAGAAATTTTCCCCTTTGCCCATCAGATTCTTTTTTTTTTTTTTTTTTTTTTTTTTGAGACGGAGCCTCAAGCTATCCCCCTGGGTAGAGTGCCATGGCATCACAGCTCATAGCAACCTCCAACTCCTGGGCTCAAGCGAGTCTCCTGCCTCTGCCTCCCAAGTAGC
>CAUYQV010066565.1:0-29314 GCA_963574575.1 Galagoides demidoff
TAATAAACAGATAAGAAATCATTCTCAGGGCTCAGCGCCTGTGGCTTAAGTGGCTAAGGCGCCAGCCACATACACCCAAGGTGGCGGGTTCGAATCCAGCCTGGGCCCACCAAACAACAATGATGGCTGCAACCAAAAAATAGCCAGGCGTTGTGGCGGGCGCCTGTGGTCCCAGCTACTTGGGAGGCTGAGGCAGGAGACTCGCTTGAGCCCAGGAGTTGGAGGTTGCTATGAGCTGAGATGCGATGGCACTCTTCCCAGGGGGACAGCTTGAGGCTCCTGTCTCAAAAAAAAAAAAGAAATCATTTTTGGCTCGGCGCCTATACACATACACTAGAGCTGGTGGGTTCAAGTCCAGCCCAGGCCTGCCAAACAATGATGACAAATACAACCAAAACATAGCCAGGCGTTGTGGCGGGCGCCTGTAGTCCCAGCTAATTGGGAGGCTGAGGCAATTGCCTGAGAATTGCCTGAGCCTAAGAGTTTGAGGTTGCAGTGATCTATGACCAAGGGTGACAAAATGAGACTCTGTCTCCAAACAAACAAAAAAACCTCCAAAGTTCTAGAAGAAAAACTGAATTATCTATTTTCTCTATAGAAAATTAAATTATAAATTATCCTGTGGAGACTAAGGAGTATGTAGTCAAAAAATGTAGGAAGAATAAAAGTACAAAGCTCTGTCAGAAAGTGAAATAATATAATAGTTATAATTACTATGTTATTTACAATTTATAATATTACCTTTTTAACAGTTGCAATTTGTTGTGATTTATTTTTTAATTAATTTTATTGCAGAATATTATAGAAACATTTTTGTTACATAAATTGTACCATTTGACTGAGCAACCCTCATGACAGGACCCGAAGCAGCAGAGCAGGCTGTCCCCATTTCCCCTCTGCCTTCCCTTCTCGGTTGTTTTCCCGGGCCTCCTACACTCCACAGTCCCCGTCCCCCCATGTCCCAGAAACAAGAAGAAAACCATGTGGAGGAGACCGGCGAGGAGAAGCAGGACATTCAGGAGAAAGAAGATGTTCTCCCAGAGAGACCTGAAGAGGTAAAACTGAAGGCCAAATATCCAAGCCTAGGACAAAAGCCTGGAGGGTCTGGCTTCCTCGTGAAGAGACTCCAAAAAGGGCAAAAATACTTTGACTCAGGAGACTAAAACATGGCCAAAGCCAAGATGAAGAATAAGCAGCTGCCAAGTACAGGACCAGACAGGAACCTCATGACTGGTGACCACATCCCCACCCCACAGGATATACCCCAGAGAAAGTCCTCACTCGTCACCAGCAAGCTTGCGGGGTAACCTGGGCCCCCTCGCCTCCCCTTCCTCACCCACTGGACTTTTATGTATCACAGGCAGGGATGGAAAGGGCACCTAGTCAGACCTTCTCAGCTGGTTAGCCAGAAGTGGCAGTGGTTTTGCTGGTGGCTGCTGAAAAGGTAACGTGGGTTGAAGAGGGGCTCTGAATTCATGTGTTTAGTTAAAATGAGACTTCCACTCCTTCACGGTAGTCCGGGTAGGGCCTGGAATAGGAAAGACTAGGATTGGATAATGCTGCAAACTCACTTTCTTGTGTGAGAAACTGAAGAGATTTGATTTCTCCTTCAGGAAGAGAATGTCCAAAAATTGGTTGGGCTGAGCCTGGGGAATAATGTGGCAGGTTTAACATCCCCAGGCTAACCTGACACGGTGAGGAAAGGCAGACGGAATGAGACACATTTTCTGTGCTAAGTGTTTTGTCTTTAGGCTGCTGTTGCCTCAAGTTTCCATTATGGCAGGTTTAGAGAATCCTCAGAAAGAAAACCTGAGTTGCTTGACCAAAACTACAATGCCCACTTAGCTTCCTTTCCTTAGTATCTCTTACAGTTTGTCCTGGCTCGCAAACGGCGTAAAGATTGATGACCATCGTTCATAGAAAATGGAATGTTCTCTCTTCCAGCTTGTTACTTTTGAAAGGTTCACAGAATAGCGGAAAGAGTGCTGGTTTAGGAGTCGAGGCATCTGGTTGAAGTTCCGCTCAGTCTCAGCAGAACTGATGTATAAGCTCGGTCAAGTCATTTAGCCTCTCTGAATTTCTATTTCCTCATCTGTAAAATAGAGTTAAAAATACATAATATTGAGTCTCATTCTAAAATTTTATAATTGCCAACAGAAAAAACCCTGTGCTATTCATATAAAACTAATAGTGAGGAAGGCCGGTGGGTGGTGAGCCTCTGCTCCATGGTGCTGGGAAACCGTCAGAGGGCTACATGAGGAGAGAAGTAGTTGAGTTCTGAGGGTTGTAAATTCTGGCAGGAGAACCTCAGAGAGACCTCGTGGTGTCTTGAGGATCGAGAAAGAAACCTAAGAAGCTGGCCATGGAAACTGCTTACCAGCTGCTTACCAGGGTGATCAAAATGGGTAATATAGGGCCTAGCTAGTGGCTCACGCCTGTAATCCTAGCACTCTGGGAGGCTGAGGTAGGAGTATCATTGAGCTCAGGAGTTTGAAACCAGCCTGAGCAAGAGTGAGACCCCGTCTCTACTTAAAATAGAAAAATTAGCTGGATGTTGTGGTGGGTGTTTGTAGTCCCAACTATTCTGGAAGCTGAGTCAGGAGGATTGATGAGCTCAGGAATTTGAAGTTGATGTGAGCTAGATTGATGCCATGGCACTCTAGCCTGGGCAACAGAGACTCTGTCTCAAAAAAAGAAAGGAAGAGAGGGGAGGGGAGGAGGAAGGAAGGAAGAAAGAAAGAGGACATAGTTTTGTGCAATTTGGGAAAGCTTCCAAGAGGAGGAGTATTTTTTGAGACTTAATTGAAATCAACAAATAAGATACAAGAGGTGCAGCTAAATGCATCTGGGAGAGAGACATTAAACCTGGGAATGATGTAAGTCAAGGAATCCATGATAACTATTGCACAGCCCGGTGACTCTCATGTTGGGGAGGAAGTTGTTCTCCCATAAACAGGGACTGGTCCTTCTCTTCCACCATCCTCACAGTTCTGGCCCAGTCTCTGGCACAAAGGCAATGTCCAATCAATGTTTGTTGAACAACTGAAAGAGTATACAGATTTCATAGCATTGCAAAAAGTAACAGGAGACCAGTAGCAGCTCAAGAACATTCTAACAATTAAAACTCCTTGTTGGGGCCAGGCTCCGTGGCTCACGCTTGTAATCCGAGCACTCTGGAATGCCAATGTAATCTCAGGCACTCTGATTGCCTGACCTCACAAGTTCGAGACCAGCCTGAGACAGAGGAAGACCCCTATCTCTAAAAATAGCTGGGCATTGTGGCAGGTGCTTGTAGTCCCAGCTACTTAGGAGCCTGAGATAAGTGAATCACTTGAACCCAAGAGTTTGAGGTTGCTGTGAGCTGTGACACCATGGCATTCTACCAAGAGTGACAAAGTAAAACTCTGTTTCAAAAAAAAAAAAAGACTTACAATAACTGTCTGAGGTGCGTATCTCCATCCTCATTTAAAAATGTGGAAACTGGGCTCAGCGCCTGTGGCTCAATCAGCTAAAGCGCCAGCCACGTACACCTAAGGTGGCGGGTTCGAATCCCTAGCCCGGGCCCGCCAAACAACAATGATGGCTGCAACCAAGAAATGGCCGGGGTTGTGGCGGGCGCCTGTGGTCCCAGCTACTTGGGAGGCGGAGGCAGGAGACTCGCTTGAACCCAGGAGTTGGAGGTTGCAATGAGCTGTGATGCCATGGCACTCTACCCAGGTGGATAGCTTGAGGCTCCGTCTCAAAAAAAAAAAAAATCTCTTCTTGATTAGGAAAAAAAAAAATACTGGTAACAAAATGTATTCTCCAAAGTTGCTCTGACTACACCAGGAATGCATCTTAAAAACCAAGCATTTGAAGCTTTTTTCTCTGACTCTGTTCTAGAAGAAATGAGGCCTTAGATATAGCAGTCTGGAGGAGGTGGGGGTGGAAGGAGGGTGCAGAGCAGAGAGAGAGCGGGAGAGGGCGGGAGGCATGGAATACTTGATGGTGTCCTGACAAATCTGGGGTGACTTGGTAAACACTAGCTGCTGCTCTCAGAAACATCTTTGGAAGAGAATATTATACAGATGTTAAAGTGTGTTGGTGGGGGGTGTCTCCCCTAATGCTGTGTCTCCAAAGTCCAAAATAGCAATATGCAAAGAAATCTCTCTCCAGCCCAGTTATTTTGAGAGGAAACCTGGTGGAGTGAATAGAATAGCAGGATTACAACTGAAATAGTTGGGTCCTCTCCATCCAGATCTGTCACATACTAACAGGGTAATCACAGCCACACCATTTAATCTTTGAATTTTAGGTTGTGTGGCCTATAAAATTGGGGAGACAACATCTATTCTGCCTGCCTGGCTGTGTGTGTTTTGTGCCCATTTCACAGACAGTGGTAGTAAGGGCCAAATGAACCAAGACATATAAAAGTATTTTGAAATAAAGCAGTGATTACACAAATGAGAGGTCAGGTAATTGTAATTATCTTCTGTTGTATAAACCAAATGGGAAAATCATTTTCTTTCATAGAACCAAGGTCTTATTTTTTTATCCAAATAAATCCAATAATGTTTTTAGCCTTACCCTATGGTTGTCTCTTTTGACATTTCAAAGAGATTAGAGAAACAAAATTAAGAGTTTAGAAAAATGAAAGGCAACAGAAAAGTATATTTCCCGTGTAACTCAGCAGGTTATTTTAGGTCAAGTACATGCTTACTGATTTTCTGCCTGCTTGATCTATCAACTGTTGAATGAAGAATGTTGAAACCTCCAGCTGTTACAGTGAATTTATCTACTTCTTGGCGTTCTCAGCTTTGTCTCCCGTAGTTTGATAGGTGATTAGGTATATCTACATTTAGGATATTTCTATCTTGTGGGAGAATCGACTTCTTTATCCGAATGTGATCCCTCTCTCTGTCCCTAATCATTTTCCTTGTTCTGCGTATATTTTGTAAAGATATATTTCGTATATCTTTTGTATGAAAAGATATACGTATATCTTTCGTATGAAAAGATATACGTATATCTTTCATATATATTTTATATATTTCATAATATATCTTTTCTATACCTATACATTTTTCTTTTTTCCATTTGTTTTTAGTTGATATATAATTGTACATAGTCATGAGATACAGAGTGATGTTGTGATACACATGTAACAATGTATAATATCCAAATCAGGATAATTAGAACATCCCCTCAAACATTTGCTTTTAACCTATCTGATTCTTTAGATTTAAAGTGGGTTTCTTGTAAACAACATACAATTTGGGTTTTTAAAGTCTCTGACAGGGCCCAGGACAATGGCTCAGGCCTGTCATTCTAGCACTCTGGGAGGCCAAGGTGGAGGAACTCTTGAGCTCAGGAGTTCAAGACTAGCCTGAGCAAGAGCAAAACCTCATCTCTACCAAAAATGGACAAAAATTAGCCATGCATGGGCATCTGTAGTCTCAGCTACTGAGGAGGCTGAGGCGGGAGGACCATTTGAATCCAGGAGTTTGAGGTTGCCGTGAGCTAGGCAGACACCACAGCACTCTACTCTGGGTGACACAGCAAAACTTTGTCTCAAAAAATAAAAAAAAGGGAGGCACCTGTGGCTTAGTGAGTAGGGTGCCGGCCCCAAGGGTGGCAAGTTCAAACCATGGCCACCAACAACAACAAAAAAAGATAAAAAATAAAAAAGGACTCAGTGCCTATAGCTCAAGCAGCTAAGGTGCCAACCACATACACCAGAGTTTGCAGGCTCAGATCCAGGCTGGGCCCACCAAACAACAGTGACAACTACAACCAAAAAGTAGCCATGCATTGTGGTGGGCACCTGTAGTCCCAGCTACTTGGGAGGCTGACACAAGAGAATCGCCCAAGAGTTAAAGGTTGCTGTGAGCTGTGATGCCATAGCACTCTACCCAGGGTGACAGCTAGAGACTCTGTCTCAAAAAAAATAAAAATAAAAATAAAAAAGAAAGAAAGAAAGAGAGAGAAGGAAAAGAAAGGAAGGAAGGGTGGGAAGCTCTGACAGAATGTCTTTTCAATTGGTATATTTAAAATAGTCCCAATTTAAGTGACTATTGACTTAATTGGATTCATATATATCACATTTGTAACCATTTTCTATTCATTACATTTCTTTTTTCTTTCTGTTTCCTCCCTTTTCTGGTTTTAATTAAGCATTTTATAAGATTCCATCTTATCTCTTCTCGTCGTATATCAATTATACTTCTTTTTTAAAAATTCCAGTGGCTGCCAGTTTCTAGTTTCCAATTTGCATTTTTAACTAATCTAATCCACCTTCAGGTAACACTATATCTCTTCACATGTGGGGCATGTACCTTGTAATGGAGTATTTCCAATTTAGTCCTCCTATCCCTAACATTTCTGTCATTCATTTGACTGACCTATACGCTACAATCACCAAACACTGGTCTCTTGCTCTCAAGGAAGTCCACACTCAGCCTCCAGCAATTTGTCAAAATTACCATGTGAGTTTTCCTAACAGTCTATGCTTCCAGTGGCTTTAGTTTCAGATTACCAGATCTTGGCTGTGCTTGTCTCTCCATATTTCAGGGTATGGCAGTTTGCCCTACAACCTCAGTTTTCTTGAGGATCTGAGAAAAATCATTGATTTTCAGCATGTTCTGCTTTTTCTGGTTGCTAAGGATGGGCGTGATCACTTTTGAGTGCTTTGCATGTAGGAGCTGAGATCAGAAAAAGACCAGAAGTTTAGTTTATACCATGGAGATCATAGTGTGTGCTGATTTCCTAAAGCATCCAACCCTCAATTCAGTCATGCTCCATCCCAGTGACCAATTCTGGACTAAAGGAGAGTATTTCATATGGAAGAGATCACTTCATCCTCTAATCTGATCTGAAGGCCCCTACAGGGTATTTCTTGCACAATGCAAGAAGAAGAGTTAAGTCCCTGCCCTGTGCTAAGTCTTAACATCAGTCACACTGGCTCATCATTCTAGGACATAATGGCCACTTCCCAGGGCAGAAACTGCCTGCTCCAAGCAAGGACTGGACTGTCGGAGCTCATCTCACAGATAATCACCATTAATTCCACTCATCCACCCAAAGGCTCACCAGAATTAACCTGCTCTGTCCCAGATTTTTTTTAAATCAAGGATTTGATTATAATATGCACTTTAAAGACACTTAGGCAAATTGTTGGTTTAAAAAAAAAGAAAAAGAAGAATTCCAATTTCTCCAGAATTCTATCAACCTGAACCCTGACTGGAGGCTTCACACAATGAGAACCGATGCTCACATGAATGACCCTGCAGTGCTCCAAGATCCTGGAGAGTTGTTGAATCACCCAAGAAAGAGGAAATTATGTTCAGTGGCACTTTAGCATTAAGTGCATTTTACACCACATTCCACTTCTACAGAATTTCATCATTTCATTCATATGAGGCACAAGGTGACTCTCTTTATTGTCCAGGATCATATAATTCATTTTAGTCCAGTTTGCATGACAAAGGTTTACTAACACCTACTGCTAGGCCGGAGTCATGGTACTCACTGGAAGGTATATTCCATTTATTCATAGAGCTCACAATTTCATGGCTAAGGAAGAACAAGCAAGCAAGCAAGCAAACAATTAAATAGTATACATTTCATAACCCCAGCCCACAGCACACGCAAGAGTTGATCGAATGAGTGTTCGTTCAATGACCTAAAGACAAAGTGCTGGGACAGGGACAAGAGTCATCAGAGAATGTGACACAAGGAAAAGATGTTTCAGCTCACCTGAGGAGGAGTCTCAGGACTCTGGCAGTCAATTGTTGCCGGACCGAGGAGTCCATCCACCTGCCATTTAAGCTGATCAATGGAGAAATGGACAAGAGATCAATAAAAGTTTCACTTTTATTTATAGAAAAAGCAGCAATTCCAGAGAGAAGTGGGGTTATCTCCCCAAAGAACTGTTCTTCTCTCCTGTTTCCCTTTGTTTACTTTTATATTTTCATAGTAAGTATTAGAATGTTATTAGTCATTATAGTACACATTAACAAGATTCCCCTTCATGGGTTATAAGGTTACAAGCGTCTTTCTATCCTAACGTGGTTATATCTTTAAGGTATTTTTATGTTTGACTAAATTTATAGTTAGTTTTTGTTTTACTAAGTGTATGAAGAGTCCTTGTTTGGCACCACAGAGTTCAGTTCCCTAACTTATCTATGACAGTAGCCTTGAAAGTGATAAACAAATCTCCAGATGTCAGCATGTGGGCTCATCCGGCCTTGTGAGGGCCTGACCAATAGTGCCCTACGTCAAATGGCCATTCAATTTAACAGTGGCTAATAACAAATAAAGTGGACAAAAGTATTCCAGTAAAAGGGAAGTAATGAGAACTTTAAGGGAATAGAGAAAAGTCTGGTATTTCTGGAACATGCGGATAGAAAATGCCCAAAAAAATGATGTTGGAAAACTAAGTCCCAGATGGCCTTGAATGACAGCCTGGGAAACTAGTATGTTTTCCGGTAGGCACTGGGACACCAGCAAGTCCTCTGAGCAGAAGAGAGGCATAGTCATATGTGCTTAAGGAAAGCTCACTGGGGAGCGCTGGGGAAGGTGAACTGGGCTGGGAGGGGAAGGTGGGAGCCACAGAAACCATTTAGGAAGCTGCAGCGTGTGTTCAAGCAGGAGATAAGGAGTAGCGCTAATGGAAAATGGAAATGAGTACAGGGTTCAAGAGACAAAACAGAGGTAGATTCAACCGCACTTGGCGACCAGCTGGATGTGAGAGGTGAAGGAGTTGAGGATGGCTCTGGAGTAGTTCGCAGAAAAAGCTGCACTCACCCCACGCTGTACCCACACTCTTTGCAATGTGTCTTCACAGCTCCTATTATCAGGGGATGGAGTCTATTTCTCTACCCCCACAATTGGGTTCCAGCTCTATATACTGCTGGGGTCCTGAGCCAACGCTGAACAATTAGGCTGGTGCACAGAGAGAGGATGCTGGAACCAGATAACTCAGTTTGGGTTTCCCCAGCAACAGGCCCTGTGACAAGGATTCTGACGGTTACAATTTATCTGGGAGATGATCCCAGGAAATACAGGTAGATGAGTGGGGAAGTGAGATGGGGGAGAAAGGAAGCCAGCAAATCATGTTATATGAGTTACCACTTTGCACAATTGAAGCTTGATCCTGTGAGTAGTTCTGGGAGGCATCTCTGAGTTAACCCACCTGCCATGAAGGGCTGTGAGTATATATCAGTCATTGCTTGAGGGTTTCTGAGGTGAGGAGAGAGAACCTCCTGCCTCCTGCCTGACACAGCTCCTGCCTAGATGGCTTCCAGATAGGACAACTCGCAGCCAGCTGCAGGTGCTCACAGTTGGAGCCAAAGGGCCCAGAGAAGCTACCGGCCAAGTGGGTGATGCCCCATCTGTTTGCGACATGTCTCTTACACCAAGCAAACACGGTCTGGGCTTCAGACAGAACTAGAGCAAGGAAGAGGAGTGAGGCATCACTGGAAGATGGTGGAGACACTGTCCAGGAGCCTGGTGAACCCCAGCTCCATTTAGGGAGTCCAAACTCTGACATGACTGTAGGAAGGAGAGGATTGGGCAGTTGTAAAACTCTCAGAGAGTATTTCTGGCGCACGTGCACACACAGACAAGTGCACATGGTAGGTGAAGTCTGCGGTTGGTCTTGTTTTCCTAAGTACAATATGCACATGTCCACACCCGTGCCTGTCCTCCTGCTTCCCCCAAGCCCCACCCTCTTTGCCCCATCACCAGGCCTGGTCTCTTGGGTCATGATGCCTCCCCCATTAGGAACAGACCTGTCTTAGTCACTTCAGGCTGATATAACAGAACACCTACACTGTACCTATACTGGTGTCTTAAAGAATAAACATGTATTTCTCACTGTCCTGGAGCCAGAGAATTCTAAGATTAAGGTACTGGCCAATTCAGTGTGTGGTAAGGGCTCCCTTCGGGCTTTGCAGAATGCTGTCTTCTCATTGTATCCCCCCACATCACACAGGAAGGTGAACTTGAGTCCTTCCATCTTGTTGTAAAGGCACTTATTCCCATCATAAAGGCCCCACTTCATCACTTCATCTAAATCTAGTCACCTCCTATTGGTCCCACCTCCAAATACAGTTACAGTGGGGATTAGGATTGGCAGATGGGGAGACACAAACATTCAGTCCATAGTAAGATCTCTCCTTGAACCTCAGCCAGATCAGTGGGGTCCTACCCACCTTGCCTAACTCTTGCTAGACCCACCTTTCTGAGATAAGAACCCTTCGCCCCAAAGCCTTGGACACTACCTACACTCCTGCCCAGGTGGCATGAGACATTTATAACCAAAGCCCTGACACTCACCCAACATCAGGAAATGTCACTTTCCAGAAATCCCTGCTGCAGACTCCTAGCCCCTGCATTTGGGGATTCTTACGAAACTAAAGGCAGCCCAGGGGGAAGCCAGAGTTCACGTCGGTACCCTGGACTCTGTCATTCAAGCAGCAGACTCTACCTTCCCCCATCACCATCTCCTTGTGGGGCCAGCCCTACTGTTGGGTTCATTCATCCCACACCCCTACTCTCCATGATCTCTCTCCTGCCTCCCTCTCCACTTTGGTCTGTTTTGCAGAAGAACCAATTTGTGTGCACTCATCCATTCAGTCAATGTTCATTATCACATCCCAGGCATTGCTTGGGATTCAGGAGTAGAAGAGCACGCCCTGTACATGCCACCCAACACAGGAACCCCTGTTGTCCGGAAAAGGCAAATGAGCATATGTGCAGAGCTGTACAAACAGGAGGCCACTGGCATGCTGGCCACACCACTGACTGCAGCTGGCACTGGGCCAGGGAGTCGGTATCCTTAGCCAACCAAAAATTTAAAAATTTTAAAAATTAAGGAAAAGAAATGCATATATATAAGCCTTTCTACAACCCAGGATTGTTTGAGGCAAAATGAGGAGAGAAACCAGGCCTTGACTTAATGATGGTCCTGAGCTCATTAGCAGTTCCCAGTAGACATGAGGCAGCCTAACAGCGGGATCCCGCTTCCAGGCACCCAGGATCTGCGGACAGGCGCATCTGCAGGAGGCAGCTTTCCCATGGCGAGGCCCTGCTGAAACATTTGCAGCATCAGAGAGCTCTTAAAATGCTCAGCTTGAGAAGCTGCCAGGTCTTATCTGAAGAGCTGTGCGCTTGGCACTAAGTCTGGCGGGACTGATTCATAAGGAAACCCTGAGAACTGTGGACAAGGGCATTTACAGACTCAGAAAACCCTACACGCTCTTTTAATTCTTTTTCTCCCTTTGGAAAATTAGGAGGTAAGAGATTTATGGGCCCTCCTGATTTATGGGGAGCAGGGGGAGTCAGCCCTCCTCCCTGATGGCCACTCTCCAGGGCATTCCCACTGGTTCACATGGGACAAGAGGGCCAGTTGCCAGACTCTCTCGCCTGGAGAGAAAAAAGACCATTTCTACTGAACACACAGCAGACTTTGGCCAGAAAACATACAGTACTCTCTGAAACCACAAGCAATAACTATGGCATCCCTCGTGCCTCTGATATGCTCTCAGGCCAGGCTATTTCCCTATTAAACTAGGATAACCCAGTCCCTGCCTCTGGGAGCTTGAGCTGACTTAGAAATTAGATGCCCTAATCCTAGAGCCTGGGTTTCCCTGTCTCCCACTCCAACCAGAAATAATATCATTCTGCATTTGCCAACCCCTGGGAAGAGCCAGACGAGAACTGATACAATGTTAGTCGGTAAGTCCCCCTTCCCTGGAAGACACGGACCACAACACGATGCTGTCAAGGATGCAGAGAAGGCCCCTCCACCCAAGAGCCAAATGGGACTTCCCCAACAAGTCACATCGCCCTAGGAGGGATGTTTGACTACTTCTCTCCCTTTGCAGATGTGAGAACGGAAGCAGAGATTGGTGCTAGTATTGTGGGATGTCACAGCACTAATACTATGGAAAGGGTGGGACAGGATTCAGACTGCAGCACACATCTGAGCAGGCACCCCCTCCATTCTTCCCCCATTCCTTCCCCAGCCCCTGTCCCCTGAACCAAGGGAAAGTGACCTCCCAGGCCCTGCTATAGCTGATTTAAGGTCTTTCAAGGGCTCATGAGATCCTCACCTCTGACCCCTCAGAGGCCCCAGGATAAAAGGAATTGTGCTAAGCACGAACATTTTTTTCTTATTAGATTGTCCATTTTTTTTCCTTTCAGCACGTTCCTCATTTCAATCATTCCTTTTCCTTCCCAGACCCCAGGAACCAGAAATAAACACAGGCAGTCTTCATATTGATGTAAATAACCATTGGCTTTATTGAACCCATCTGCTCAGGCCCTGGCTGAAATCATAGCTCTGGAGTGTTTTCCACCAAGCACCCCTTGGGCATCCAGAAGTTTAGCTGTGGCCCTGCCTGGGCATGTTTATTCTGCTCCTTCACAAAACAGAAGCAATGTGTTCATTCCCTTGGTGTCCTCAGAGCTCTTGTGTCTAGACCCAGTCTCCTTATTAACAATCACCTTCCCACACTCTTCTCTCTCCTGACACTCCTAGAAACTGCCTCCTGCCCTCCAGCTCTGCAGACTGCCTGGCCCCATATTTTGTCCTGGGACATCAGGCTCAAAGGCAGAGCCCATAGGTGTGACTCCTAGCCCCTGTACCTATCAGCACACCCCAGCACCACGTAGCTGTCTCACACTTCTGCACTTCTTTTTGTAACAGTAATAGTAACAGCTAAGTATATTGAACACTCGCTAGGTGCCAGGTCCTGCCTTAAGCCCAATGCAAGTATTATTTTCTTTCATCCTCACCACAATCCCAGGAAACTGAGGCATAGACAGCAATGAAGCAATTTGCCCTCAATCTTCCAGCCAGCAGGAGGCACAGCTGGGACTGCCACCCTAGAAGTGTGGCTCTAAAACTTGGGCTCCTCACTGCAAAAAGCTGGCCCTCAAATTGTACAGGTCTTCACGGCCCACTGAGCTAGAAGCCCCAGGGGACCTTAGCTGTGTCTTCTGTTTCCTGTGGTTGATTTCTCATCTTCTGATGGAGCTGCTCTTTGTTGTCTGGTTTTTGTGGGTTTGCCCCTCTTCCTTTATTTCCTGCATCCTGTGGGTGTCACTCACGACTTTAGCCTTCAGTGTAATCTACGGCCTCACCCTTACTCTCTCTTCTTTCTCTCTTGCCCTCATATTCAATAAAGAGCCAGGTCCTATGGATTCATTTTTTTATCAGAACTATTTAGTGAGCACCTACTATGTGCCAAAGGACTAAACTACCTGAATACCTAAGGGGTGGTTGGTGGAAAACACCAAGAACTGTGGTTTCAACCAACAGCCTGAGGAGATGGGTTCAGCAAGGCCAAGGGTTACTTACATTGTGTGAACAACGTAGGTGGGGGACCCAGTACGCAGGGCACTTCCAGTCCCCTCATTCTTCTTCTTGTCTCTCATATCTCTGCCATGGCCCTAGATCAGGCTGATGATCACACTCACTGGTGTAGGTGATACCCCCTCCCCGCTGCACATTATACTCAGATCAGGCCTTTTTCCAGCTCCAAGCTGCTCAGTATTCCTGTCTTAGTATGTTCAGGCTGCCATAAAAAGATACCATGGGCTGAGGGGCTCATAAAAATAGAAATTTATTTCTCATGGCTCTGGAGGCTGGGAAGTTCAAGGTCAAGGCACTGGTGCATCAGTGTCTGGCAAGAGCCAAGTTCCTGGATCACAGGCAGTGCTTTCTCACAGCGCCCTATGGGCTGGAATGGGCAAGGAAGCTCTCAGGGGCCTCTTGGTACAGACCAAGCATGACCTAACACCTCCCAAAGGCCTCACCTCTTGATTTCTTGATACCATCACTTTGTGGGTAAAGATTTCAACATTTGGGGAGGATGCAAACTATTCCTATAAGATAGGAAGCCAAATCCCCAGTGGGGGCCTCACACTTGTTGGTTCCTGTTTTTCCAAACATACTTATTTCCCACTGCTCTCCCCCCTTCAATGCAAAACAAATTTCCCAGAGGGTGACCTCAGACTTATGTCAGAAAAACCTCACATGTCTATTAAAAGTACATACACATACACACACAAAAAAAACCTTCCAAGTTAGAGTCTCCAAAGGGGGCATCCAGGAATGTGCCCTGAACCAGCACCTTGGTGATCATCATACACTCCACAATCTGATACCCATCAGGTATGCGCTGGTTACTGAACTGCAAGCCATTCTCACAAGCTGGCTTCCTCTGCAACACCTACTGTGATTTTTCCCTCCCTCACCCCAGCTAAAAGAATTCTCCCCCTTCTCTTTTGGAGTTTGAACCCTCATTACTATGAGCATCTTTAATTGCACTTGCCACTTCCTATCTTGTATTATTGTTACATATGCACCATTCTTCTTTCCGTTACTAGATTGTAAACATTCTAAAGACAGGCTCTATCTCTTAGTCAATTGACCAAGGTGCTCTGAACATCGTGCCAAGCAGTACGTTAAAACTACAAGTTGCAGGGTGTCACTCTTTTGCTCAAAACCTTTCAATGGCTCCCCATCAGAGTGAGAGTAAAATCCAAAATTCTGTGACACCGCGTGAGACCTTATGCAGTTTGGTTCCCTGTACTTTTGTTACCTCACCTTTTACTACTCCATCCCTAGTCCTTCCAGTTGAGACATGTTGCCTTCTTGCCAGACTTCAATCATTCCATGCACCAGCCTGCCACCGGGCCTTTGCACAGGCTCCTGCGTCTGTCTAAATGCCCTTTTCCCATATTGCAGCCTGGCTTTCTCCCTTGCTTGCTTTTAGACTTTGCTCAAATGTCACTCTCACAATAAGCTCTACCCTGTCTGCCCTATTGCAAATAGTCACTCCTTCCTGCACCCTTCAGGGAACTCTTCCACCGCAGAGAGCTGAGCAAGCGCACTGTTTGGCTCATGCCTCCATCAAGGTCACACAGAGGAGAGTGCAGAGCATGGGCTGGACAGAAAGCCCTTCCAGTGAAGGGCTGCCACAGAGGAAGGCACAGTGAACATCCGGGACTCCCCAACTTCTGAGCACAGACTCTGGGCTGGCTGCCAGGCCCTCACACAGGTCCCTTGTTAAGAGTCTCCCTGGGAACCTCATTTCTTCTCCAACCTGGGGGCTCCCTCAGATGTAAACTTCCTAGATAAGGGTAGGAAGGGGTGTGAGTGCAGCTATATGGGGAGGTATGCCTTGACTCCAAGTCAGGTGTGATAGGCTGAATAATGCCCCCCAATATGTCAATAGGCTAATCCCTAGAACACATGAATGTGTCACCTTACATGACAACAGGGATGTTGTAGATGTGTGTAAGTTAAACATCTCAGGATAGGAGATCATTCTGGAATATCCAGTGGGCAGAATGTAAACACAAGGATCCTAAGGAGAGGGAAGCAGGAGAGTCAAAGAAGGGGATGTGGTGACGAAAGCAGAGGCTGGAGTGATGTGCTGTGAAGACGGAGGAAGGGGCTGCAAACCCAGGGATGCAGGCTGCCATCAGAAGCTGGAATATCCAGAAACAGATTCTCCCCTCAGAACTTCCTCAAGGAATCAGCCCTGTTGACCCCCTGGCTTTAGCCCAGTAAGACTGATTTCAGACTTCTGACATCCACACAAAACATTTGCCTTGTTAAAGCCACTAAGTTTGTGGTAATGTGTTACAGTGATCATGGGAAACTAAAACACAGAATTAGGACCCAGGGCCTCTCTCTGCCTATCTCCCTCTCCTTTTTTTACTCAAGCCCAGGAAAGTCAACCAGAGGCATCTAAGGACTTGTAGCCATCTGATCTAACAATATCAGGTTCAGGTAATGATGACAGCCATCTCCATTTCTCAAGGGCTGGCTACCCTCACCCTCCCTCACTTGTTAGGGCAGAATTGAAAGGATGTGGCTCATGGTACATTTGAATAGACACCCGAAGAAAGAACCAAACTAGCCATAAAAAGGACAGGGCATGAGGCACTTGAGACAGAGGGTCTTATAAAGTCCAAGTAAGGCCTGAAGCAGGAAAGAACTGAGAAGTTCATAGAACAGAGATGCCAGTGTTTCTAGAGCACAGTAAGCAAGAGAATTGGGGGTTGGAGGTATAGGTAGAAGCCAGATTATAAATGATCTTGGGGGCCACGCAGAGAAGTCTGGAATTTTCTAAAAGGGAAAATTGATGAGGATAATAATAGCTAACCATTATATTTATAGCAACATGTACACGTGTACTAAGATATACATGTATAGTAAGCCAATATGAAACACTAGGTTTTGTTTTGAGTACTTTATTTACATCAGTTTAGTTCTCAAGCATTTGCATAAAGTTAGTACCATTATTCCCATTTTGCAGCTGAGGAAACTGAGGCACAGAGAGGTTAAGGATCTTGCCAAGCTCATATAGCTTATAGAAGGGAGAAGCCGGAGTTCAAACCTAAACCATCTAGTTTCCTGGTCCATGTCTGAAGCACTGGGCTATAATTGTGCCTGCTGAAGACTTCATGGAAAAAAACAGTAGGAAAATAGACTGTGCAAGGGAACTAACAGACTAATTAAGAAGGTCTCATAAAGTCCAGGGAAGAGATGTTGGTGGCAGGCCTGGGGTGATAGCAATATAAATAGAGAAAAACGGATGGACTTAAGAGGATCCAAGGCTGATTCCTAGGTTTTGAGCATAAGCAACTAGTAGATTGTGAGGTCTTTACTGAGAGAGGAAAAGGCTTTAGGATGCAGGGTCCCCAGAGCCCAGGATCCTTCCCCTTGTGTAGCCTCTGAGCCCATGTCAATCCAACAGCTGCCTGCTAGAGAAAGCCCAGCACAGAGATGCCAAGGTCAGCTTGCACTGGCCGGCCCATGCCAAGAACCACAAAAGCCTCATTTTATTTAAAACACAGGGCTTGGCAGAATTCCCTACCTAGACAGAGACAAGCCCATTACTCCATCTTGCAAGCTGCATTACAGCCTCTGTTTTTGTGTATCTATTAGCAAGGCCTCTCAGCTGAAAACCCAGCCAGCCCATCAATCACTCCTCCCCAGGCCCACAAACCAGGCAGCGGAGGCCGGAATCCCGGTAGGCATCTGTAGGCATTTTGCAACGGGCCCCAGCCCCAAAGACTGTCTGTTTATGCATAGGAGCCGTGGTTGCTTTATATTTTTAATTAAAAGCAGATTTTTATCAATCCCCCAAAATCTATTGGGGGAACTGTAATTTTGCTTCCAATCTCCCTGTTTAATACTCCCCCAGAGCCCATAAAAAGCTTTGGAGTTTCAGTTCATGATTTGAATCTTTACGGATAATTAGCTGGCAGAATGACTTGGAGAGAGAAGCAGGTATATATTTTCACAACTTGGTCAGGAGTGGGTGAGAAAGCTGTGGGAGAAGCATCCTCAGCAAGTCTTGGCACTTCCCTGTTCCTGAAACACAAACGCGCAATTCATTTAAAGACACTTTGGTTTAGGCTCTTTAACAGCTGCCATAAGAGATGCTTTTCCCCTTTATTTCTCAAGCATCTTATTGTAATACCACTAGGTTTTCCCACCTTCTGACTTCCGTTCCACGATGCTTTGTCATTTCTCCGAGCCTGCTCCCCCCTCCTCAGCCTGCCCTGCCCACACTCTTCCCTCTCCTCCAGCTGCTCCTCCCTGCCCTCTGCCTCCTGCCTCTCAATCTCCCCCACCACCACCACCCCCGTTGTCCCAATGCCTCCCCTTTCAGACTCCCTCTTCCCACTAACTGACAGCCCTCTGGTGGGCCAGAAGCTGTGTCAGAACGAATGCAGTCACCAGAGCCTGGCAATCATCTCAGGAAATGATAGTTTTACACACACACACTCTTGCACACTCACCCCATGCACACTCTTACTTGCTTGATATCTGAAGAATCTGAGGCTCCTAGAGGATAAAAATGTATGTAAGTCTTCCTCGTCCTTTTTTCCTCCTCTTTACTCCCCATTGTCCTTCATGCCAGTTAAAAATACAAAGATGACAGAGACCTAAGACATAGATTGACATAGATATAGACAAAGCCATAAGTGCACAGATGGACAGACAGGACAGAGGTCGGATGCTAGGACAGTTAAATAGATAGTAGAAAGACAAGTACCCGGCAAACAGGCAGATAGAGAGATGATGAATAGATGATAGAGAGATGATATAGGTAAATGATTGATAGATGACTGACAGATGAGAGAGAGATAGTGGTGGAGGTAGATGAGAGAGAGGACAGAGAGAGTCTGCAGTAGTTGACAAAAATCATCCAAACCCCTTGCTCTATCTCGTGTCTGTTTTCTTATAAAGCTTTCTCTCACTTGCATTTCTCAATCCACCTTTTCTCCCCTCGATCTTCTGCTAGGTGGAATTGTAACTTGACGAAAACTCCTCAAAGCAGATTTTAAAGGCTGGAAACAAAGAGGAGGTAACTAAGAGGCCCGTGTGGCCACCCAGGTGTCAATCAGAACAAATGAGACCCTGGATGTAAGTCTTTCCTTTGTAGACAGCCAGGTCCTCAGAATCATCCATAATGCAACAGGGCTTAAGGTGCAGGGGAGGTGTAAGGCACAGTGGTTCTTGATCTTACTGCATTTGAATCACCCAGATTAGGTATTTTACAATAAAATAGGTGGCTGAGCTCTGACCCAACAGTTTCTGATCCAGTAGGTCTGGGCATGGCGTGAAAATTTACGCCAGATTGTGAATTCTGTGTTGCTGCCAGTGTTCCAGATGATGTCAATGCTACTGGACCAGGGAACTGGCTTGGAGAACCACTTCTTAAAGTGACTTTCAGAAGTTATTTTGGCTATTATGATAATGTTCAATTATGTCTCTGTTAAATAAATCATGTTATCCAGTATGTTTGGAAATGAAGGAAACAATAGGAATTTGGTTGTTTGCAAAGTTGAGTCAAAATTTGAGAAGATAATTCAACTATTTTTTTTTTTTTTTTTGAGACACAGTCTCACTCACTCTGTTGCCCAGGCTAGAGTGGCATGCATCTGCCTGGCTCACAGCACCCTCAAACTCCTGGGTTCAAGTAATCTTCCTGCCTCAGCCTCCTGAGTAGATGGGACTGCAGGCACCTGCCACAATGCCCAGCTAATATTTTGATTGTACTAACCTGGAAGTGAAACACATTAATCTTTGTAAATTATCCCAAGAATGGAAAAGCAAGTATCCAATGTACTCAATGCTAATATGAAGCCAATAGATGAACTAACATACGCCCACACAAGAGAAAAACTCAATTCAGTTCAAGTTAGGGAAAGAGCGGAGGAGGGAAGGGGATTAGTGTGTTCCCACTTTAATGGGCACAATGTGAGGGTATATTGCACAACTTCTGGGTGCAGGACACAACTACAACATGGACTTCACCTAACAAATGCAAACATTGTGACCTAATTGTCTGTACCCTCATATTAATCTGAAAGAAATATATATAGGTGTATGTGTAGATAGATATATTATATTTCTATTTTTGATAGAGACAGAGTCTTGCTCTTGCTCACACTGGTCTCAAACTCCTGAGCTCAAGGGATCCTCCTGCCTCGGCCTCCCAAAGTACTAGGATTACAGGCATGAGCCACCACTCCCAGCTGATAACTGAACTTAAATGGTCCACTAAACACCCTAAACCACATGTTCTGACCCTTCTGGAATTCTGATCTCTGCTTACCATAATCCTGGCTGTCTGCCTCCTTGTCCTACACCATGAGAACAAAGACCTGTCTGGTTTGCCATGAAAACTATGTCCGAAATTCTGTGTGTATGTGTGTGCATGCACGTGTGAACGCAATTGTAAGAATGTATGTGTGTATGTGTTTATGTCTGTTGAATGATTCCATGAAGAGGTAGGTTGCCTTATTTAATGAAACTCTTGAAAAATGGGACAGAATGTTTATATTCTCCCCAAAATTTATGTATGGAAAACTAGTTCTTCAAGCAATGGTTTTTGGAGGCAGGGTTTTCAGGAGATGATTAGATAATGTGAGCAGGGCCCCCATGAGTGGGATTACTGCCCTTATGAAAGAGCTTCCTTGCCCCTTCTACCATCAAAGGGACAGCAAGAAACAGTAGTCTGTGAACCAAGAAGTGGACCCTCAGCCTTCACTAGGCACTAACTCTGCTGGTACCTTGATCTTGGACTTTCCAAGGCTCCAGAACAGTGAGAAATAAATTTCGGTTGTTTCTAAGCCACCCAGGTTATAATATTTTGTTATAGCAGCCCAAATGGCTAAGATAGAGCCGGCTCAGCTGGGTTTGAGGTCTGGATCTGCTGTGCAGATCAGCTGTGTTCCGCTGCTCATGGCCTGAAATTTCACTGCCCCTTCCCCTGACACATTCTCTTTCCCCCAGCAGAGTCCTGGGTGGCATAAGCACCTCTCTAAGCAGACTTATCTCCCAAACTGAAGACACTTGATCTTCCTGCCTTGCCCACCTTGCTGGCATGTGCTCAGGAGAGACTGAGTTGGGAGGGAAAGTCCTTCCACCAGTATTTAAAATGCTTGTGCGGATCTCTCCCTGACTGTGGCCTCTGGCTCTCCATTCCTGGCTTTCCTTGCTCTTGCTGTTTATAACACCCCTTCTCTACACTTCAAAGCTAGCATCAGATCCTTTGGGCCTATCAAGAGATGGTTTGACCCTTCCCACAACAACACATTCAAAATCGTCCCTCCCAACCAAGACAAAATTTGCAGGTTCCATTGTAAAATGAAAACACGGGACTTCTTGTTAAAAACTGTATGAAGAATTTCAAGATGGTGATGACCGAGCATAACCAAGCACAGGACCCTGAGTGACCACACAGGTTGCACCCCACCAGTGTCACTAGAGAAAAGTGATAGATCCGACATTCTCACCACACTCTGGGGAACTTCGTCCTCATCTGACATTTTGTCCGTGGGATTAGGGGATTGTCCTTGGGTCTACATTCCTCCTGGAAGTTCAACAGTTCCAGGGCAAAGTCAGTCCTTGCCTTCCACCCACAGCAGCCCACATGGGCCTCCCTGATCTTACAGAAAACTCAAGGCAGGTGGATAGAAGAGGCTCCAGAGGGACGTTCTCGCATCTGCTTTCTTCCCCACAGTGATTGCTAAGTCCTGGTACAGACTTGTGTGCGTCCTGTCACCAACACATCTAGCATCTGGAAACTGGATGGAATTGAGTTCCATGCAGGTGCCCAAGAAGAGGGCATTTCCTCTTTGAGGCAAGGAGACAGCAAAGTCTTCAGAACCACACCCTGTTCCTAAAAATAGGTCTGCTTGTTATTTTCAGGCATCCTCTAAGGCCTCAAGGGCAAATTACGTTAACTACAAAATGGCTGTTAACTTCCTGAAGTTTCAAACCAGTTGGGAAAATTAGAAAAACTAATAGAAAAATAAAATTTGCACCCCTGAAACAAGGTGAATGAGAAAGTTTCAACATGAGATCAAACACAAGGGCAGGTGTGGGTTCCCCCGTACAGCATCTGTCCAACAGGACTGAATTCCAAACCCCACTGGGGAAAAGATTGTTAAGGAAAATTAAAGGAGGTTTCTGGAATTTGGATTGTATGTTAAAATCACCCTAGGGAGCTTTAAAACTGCAACAAAGACAAAACTGAGCCCAAGCACAATCACGGGCAATTTGATAAGGACTTTCACCACATACATTTTTTTTAACTTTCTATATAAAATATTTTAAGAATATACAATGTCCTTAATTTTAAGAATGTATTAAACAGAACACTATGACAAACCCCCACGTGCCTCATCCAGTTTCAGTAATTAACAACTCAGGACTGATCTTGTTTCAATCCCTTTCTTCACCCACTTCCCTCTCCCCGCAAAAGACAATTTATTTTGAAGAAAATACCAGATGTCAGGGATTTTCTTGATTCAGAATATACTGCTAAAAGATAAGAACCTTTTTTTTTAACAAAAACATGACCACAATACGATTATCATATAAAAAAATAGTGCCCGTATAATAATGATTCCTTGAATAATCTGTCAAAATATAATTTCTCCTATTGCCTGAGAGAGTTTTAACCATTTGTTTCAGTCAGTATTCAAATAAGGCTCATGTATTGCAATTCATGATATGGCTCCTAAGTTTCTCTTAATCTATAGCTTCCTGCTCACTTTCTTTTTTTCTATGAATTTTTTTTTTTTTTTACACGTTCTGCAGAGTCTCTTGAGACCTGGATTTTTCCAACTGAATCCCCACTGATGAACTTTAACATGTTCATCTGTCCTTGTATTTGCTACAGATTGGTAGTTAGATCTGGTGACCTAATAAAATTCAAATTTGGCTTCCTCTCTGGGCCCGGTTCTCAGTGATAGGGCTAAATGCACCAAGAAGGTCGGGATTGTCAGTAAATATGAGACCCACTAGGGGCCTCCCTCTGGAAAATGGTGAAGAAAATTGAAATCAGCCAGCATGCTGATCAAGTATACTTGATCCTTCTGTGGCAAAACCAAGATGAAGAGAGGAGCTGTGGTTCCTGCATAAAAACAGTAGCTGGTGGTGCCTGGACGCACAGTCCCACTTCTGCTGTTATAGTGAAGTCTGCCATCAGAAGACGGAAGGAATGGAAAAACCAATATTAGCTCTACCTTTTCAGATAACACAAGCCTACAATAAATGGGTTAATTTATGTAACAAAAGTTTTGAATTATTTTATTTCATGAGACTATTTCACATCCAAGGGACTAGATATCTGGTTGCCTCTGTTCTGTGATGTTGAAGGTTATGAATAATCATTGCCTAGATTCATTAATGTACTAGAACTCTCAAAACAATGATCTTCCAAATCTACGGAAATTGTTTTCTTTTGTTAGCTAGCATGCTACTATGAAGAGAAATTTCCTTTTATCAGCTATGTGGTTACCAAATGTATGATCCAAGCAGGAAAGACACAATAGATGCTTGATATCATCACTTTATTTACCAGTTTTGAAAATTAGGAGCTGGGGGCAGCGCCTGTGGCTCAGTGACTAGGGTGCTGGCCACATATATCAAGGGTGGAGAGTTCGAACCCTGCCCTGGCCAAACCATAACAAAAATAGCTGGGAGCTGTGTCAGGTGCCTGTAGTCCCAGCTACTGGGGAGGCTGAGGCAAGAGAATTGCTTAAGCCCAAGAGCTGGAGGTTGCTGTGAGCTGTAACGTCACAGCACTCTACAGAGGGTGACAAAGCGAGACTCTGTGTCTAAGAAAAAAAGAAAAAGAAAAAAGAAAATCAGGAGCTGGCTTCTACCACTTTCCAAAGGTGCCTGGAGTTTTGTAGTTGTTTTAGAATAAGAAGTCATTAGTATAAAAGTATTTGGTATGTTCCAATCCGAGGCTCTTGTTGCTCTTAGGTTGATCAAATTATCCTGCCTTTGGCCTGCTCAGTCTGTCTCCTGAGTGCTTCGGAGATGATCCTTCTGCTGTCATTGTTAACAGTTTCCTTAGTCTGCAATATTACAAGATACCCCAGCTTGTGTGTACCTTCCTGCCCCAAACATAGAATCATCTATTTTTCTAAGAGTCTCTGGTTTGTGTCTGTGTCATACAGTATTTAGAGACCACAGTCTTGGTTCTAAGGGAGTTTGTTGCTACTGGGTTGGTGACTATTTCCAGGACTTTTCAGTGGACAGAGTAGAAAGTATTTCTTTTTTTAAGAAGAAAATAGGAGTTTATATCTTACTTCAAATTTAGATTCTGGACTACAAAGGTCTTATTTAATTCATTGGTCTTACATGTATAGCCCCTTCCTCCCATTAAAATAAAAGTAAATCTGCATTTATAATTATTAATTTGTTTCATCCTGTGCCACACACACAGCCTCCCAATGCCAATATCAACTACTATCAACAATATAATTACTAAAAACTGTTACAATTTCTTCCATTTTTTTGTCCTTAAGGATATATAGTCAAATTATTATGTTTTAAACAGATAAGAACAGATACCATACTTGCTCTCAGGCAAAAGGCCTAGAAGTGATAAATTACTGTGTTTTAAAGTCACTTGGAATAATTACTCTTTGTGTTGTTATGCCAACTAGATACATAATTAGATTCATTTGCTTCATTTTACTTTCATACACTGGAATTGCTTTTTTATTCAATTTGCTGTTACAATTATGTAAAATATTTACATGGTTCAAAAGTCAAAAAGTCAAGTTTAAAAATGGTATAGTCAAAGGGGGTTAGCGTTGAATCCCCACCCCCTCCACTCAATTCCCATTCTCTTCTTTTTAAAAAATTTCATAGTGTATCCTTACATATAAGTAACTATACATATCTACACATATATGGGGGTGCCAAAAAATGTGTGCACATTTTTTTTTTTGAGACGGAGCCTCAAGCTATCCCCCTGGGTAGAATGTGTGCATATTTTAAGAGATCTTATTGGGCATAAAATCTATCATTCCCCAAAAGTGTATGAATTGCGGGTAAAATGGATGTGCATAGTATGTCTAGGTACACTTGACCGGTAAGGCTTCCTTTAGTTCAACTTCAGAAAGTAGTATGCAGATAACAGCTCTTAGAATGTGTTTACACTTTTTGGCACCCTCTGCATACACACATAAACATATATACATACCTATGTATATTGTATTAGTATATGTCTGTATATGGCATGTGTGATATATACAAACATTATCCCCTCCTTTCTTAATAAAAGCAGCATGCCACAAACCTTGCTCTTCTCACTCACTGCTAGAATTCTTCCCTCGTGCCCTGTAGAGATCTTCCTCCCTCCCTTTTATGCCACCTACTACTCCATGATGGAGGTGAGCCATGGCTCTTTCGGGTTTATATCCAGGTTTTTGCTATTACAAAGAGAGCTGCAGTGAACGACCTTCTGTGTACAGCTTTTCATATTTTCGGGTTCTCTAGTGCAGAGATTTTCAACCAGGTGCCATGAGAGGATCTTAGGTGTGCCACAAACATCTTCAAAGATCATTAATTAAATTACTTTTGAAAGAAGTTCAAAGCACAGTAAGTGTATTTGTTTTCTTACTTTTTCTTTTTTTTTGATCAACATAATTTAACTGTGCCATGGAAGTTTAACTATAGAGCCAAGTGTGCCATGAGATTTTTAAAAAGGTTGAAAAACACTACCCTAGAAATTTCATATGCAACTAGGCTTGAGAATGCCTGATCCAGAGGGAAAGTAGGTTAAGAGGCCTAACTTCAAATCCCAGCTTTGCCCTTCAATTACTTCTCATAAAATCTAAGTAATAACAGTTCCTACCTTGTAGATTTGTTGAAAGGATTAAATTAGCTAATACACATGAGTGCTTAAATCAGTTCTGAGCACATCTTAGGAGACGCGCATTGTTGCTGTTGTGAGTCTTCAGATTGTTTATTTAGCTTCCCTGTTTCTTTAGTTGGCCTGACCCCTTAGGATGTTGGCACAATATTACTAAAATTAGATCCTCAATGAGAAATTGCTTGAAATAGTGAGAATCCCTGAAAATTCAGAGGAAGGGTTTTGCTTTTATCAACATGACTATACAGTGGCCCTTTAGGAGAATAAGCTCTATAAGGGGGGAGAGACTCTCAGCCCAGGAGCTTGTCTGTACAAGGTTTTCAAGCTCAACCAAATCTGTGACACAACCTGTCAATTCACTCAAACCACTAATCTAATTGATTTTTTATTTTCTACTAAATTGACAGACTGAGTAAATTGACTAAATTGACTGGCTGTTTTGATATTATTTAGACCCAGCTCGAGTGGAGCTAATCACAGAGGGGGAAATAATTGTTATTGACATCACTGCGGTGATCAAAGTTACCCTTAGCGTGGGCTGACAGACAAGCACTGGGGTCCCCACCATGGAACCAGCTTCATGCTTCACCGAGCTAAGGTTCAGAGAACATACCCTGCCCATTCCACTCCGCTGCCATGGCAGAGGTGTGGTCAAAATAGAGGGCAGATTGGGAAAATAAACTTAGAAAAGAATCAATGACTATGTGAGCATGCATCACTGGTATAACCCCAGGTGCCCAATTCTGAGTGTGTGGAAGTACTAACAGAGCTGAGGTGACTCTGGGCACTCCATGTGGTAAGCTGAATAAAGATCTCTCCATCCTAATCCCTGGAACCCATGGCTACTACTTTACATGGCAGAGGCACTTTCAAGATGCAATTAAGTTAAGGATCCTGAGATGGGGGGTTATACTGGATGTCTGGGTGGGTCCAGTGTAACCACAAGTGTCCTAATTAGAGGAAGTGGGGGAAATGTGACTACAGGAGAGGGGTGGGAGATGTGAGTATGGAAGCAAGAGGTTGGAGTGATGTGAAGAAGGGGTCACGAGCCAAGCAATGCAGGCAGACTTCAGAGGCCAGAAAATGTAAGAAAACAGATTCTGCCCTAGAGCCTCCAGAGGGAACCAGACCTACCAACACCTTGAATTTATAGCCCAGTGAAACCTATTACATTTTTCCCGCATCCAGAACTGTAAGAGACGACATCTCTATTGTTCTAAGCCATCAAGCCTGTGGCATGATTTCACAGCAGCAACAGCAGGAAGTGGACAACTTCCTACTAGTAGTCCTCTTCCTGTAATCCACAGTGGGGACACTTCAGGGCAGAAGCCAGGGCCCGAATGGCTAGAATGGATAGAAGTCCTGTCTCCTCTTCCTGCTTCAAACAAAGCAGCCGTATTTTAAATTTGGGTTCCATGAACAATTTCACTGTAGAAAAAAGGGTTCTTCTAAAATTGGGTGGTGATGGAAAGCAGTAGCCTGGAACAGAGATGGCTGATGTTCCTGTATCTAATACACAGAAATCCTTGACACAGCCCCAGCAGCATCGGGCACATAGTCAACATAATGGTGGTCGTGGTGTTCGTGCTGGTTGCTGTCTACTCTGATTCCTCCATTTCACCAATGACAACCTACAGCTCAGTGCAGTTGAATTACTTGCCTGATGTCATCCAGCTCCTGGCAGAAGCAGGGCTGGAACCCTTGTCTTTCTAATCCTAGCATTCACTGCAATTCACACCTCTGATCGTCCTCCAAATAGTAAATATCACCAGCCAGTTGTACCTTACTTTAAAATTAAATTTGCTGCACGAAAACTGGTTTTTATGGCTTATTATAGAACCGTTACCATGTTCCAAGGAAAACTAACCACTTGGGGAGCTCCTTGTGTTACCCATCACCTTGCTGAGGCGCTGTGCCAACAGGTGACCTTATCAAAAAGGGACGGCTGCTTCTGGCCCCACCCACACCCCACAGCTAGAGAGATGAACACTGCTCTGTTGGCAGAGCAGATTGTCATGGAGATGGCAGGACTAGGCCGGGGGAATGAGGCAGGGACAGTGAGGCAGCGGTGGTAGCAGCTGCTGGCTCGTTAAGGGCACTCGGGTAAATCTGGGCCACACCAGTGCTGGCCATCTGCTCATCCGCGAACCACAGCTGCTTATCCACCAGTCTCTCCTGTAAGCAGCAGTGGCAGAGTCAGCATAGTCTCCCAGCTCCAGGAGCCACATCTCTTGCTGCTTGGCCACTTGCTCTTATGTTCCACTGAGGAGGTGTCCTCTTGGCCAACCACCAAGTACAAGGAGTAGGGTTTTCAGTCCAGCCAGTACCTTTCTGTGATTGTGCTACAGGAGAATGGGAGGAGAGAAACAGGAGATGGGCTGAGACACCCTATCCTGTGTCACTCCACTTCCCGGAGCTCTTCTGGCCTTGCCTAACTAAGGGCATTGCCTCTTGTCTAAATAAAGCTAAATAAATCTGGACATTCAAAATTCTCAACTACCCTGGCCCTAATAAGTGTGACATTCCATGCACCTCATGCAGGAAGCAGCCTTAACTGTCTCCTCAGTGCTGTCTCCCCTGTCCCCACAGGCCCAGCACAGAGTAGATACCACAGATACCTGTGAAGAAATGAACACCACTGGCTCAATACCTGCTAGGTATTAAATTAGGGTGACCAGAGGTCCCGCTTTTGGCATGACAGTCCTGATTTTTAACAATTTGTTCTGTGTCCTACGGCATTTTTAAAAAGTCCCGGCTCGGCGCCTGTGGCTCAATCGAATCCCCAGCCCGGCCCGCCAAACAACAATGATGGCTGCAACCAAAAAATGGCCGGGCGTTGTGGCGGGCGCCTGTGGTCCCAGCTACTTGGGAGGCGGAGGCAGGAGACTCGCTTGAACCCAGGAGTTTGAGGTTGCTATGAGCTGTGATGCCATGGCACTCTACCCAGGGGGATAGCTTGAAAAAAAAAAAAAAAGATATTTTAACGGCAATTGGTTAAGACTGTCGTCTCTTTCCACTGAGACTTCCCTCTATCATGATTCTACCTTGTGCTATGGGGCAGCAATTCTTAACACGTTAGTGAGGAAATATTCCTCTCCTATACAACCTTCTGCTGATAACTATTGTTATTAAGATTTAGATCTGTCAATTTTTAAAATTATTAACCCTTTAACAAGCATTCTATTCTCCATAGGAGTTATGTTTGATAAATTCTCACTGATCAACCCTAGGCATACATGGAGTCAGCTATGAGTGTTGTCCATCCATCTATCTATTTATTTATTATTTATATTTTCTCTCTTTTTTTTTTTTTTTGAGACAGAGCCTCAAGCTGTCTCCCTGGGTAGAGTGTTGTGGCATCATAGCTCACAGCAACCTCCAACTCCTGGGCTCAAGCTAGTCTCCTGCCTCAGCCTCCTAAGTAGCTGGGACTACAGGCGCCCACCACAACGCCCAGCCTATTTTTTGGTGGCAGCTGTCATTGTTGTTTGGCGGGCCTGGGCTGGATTCGAACCTGCCACCTTAGGTGTATGTGGCTGGTGCCTTAGCCATGTAAGCCACAGGCGCTGAGCCTATGTTCTCTTTTTTGAGATAGAGTCTTGCTCTGTCACCCAGGCTAGAGTGCAGTGGTGTTATCATAGCTCACTGCAATCTCCAACTCCTGGACTCAAGTGATCCTCCTGCCTTAGCCCCCTGAGTAGCTGCAACTACGGACAGGCGACACAGTGCCTGGCTAATTTTTTCTATTTTTATCAGAGGGGGTCTTACTCTTGCTCAGGTTGGTCCCACCTTGGCCTCCTGTGTGCCAGATAATAGGCATGAGCTTACATGTTATTTCAGGAGAAAATTCATAAAGCTTCAGAATCACTTAACTTGGCTTCAAACACAGATTGTGTTTTTATTCTTGGTGATAATACATACTTCTGCATTTAAATGGTAGCTTCTAAGCAAACAGTGGTAGCTCAGTAATTGTAAACATGAAGAAGTAGAACTTCAATTACTTCAGTATTGTTAGTTTCCATGTAAACCACCTCTGAACTTTGCAGTTTACTTTTAGAAAGCAATTTTTCATAAGCTTGCCCCTCTTTAAAAAAAATGTATTGTTGTGGTTAAAA
>CAUYQV010066573.1:0-16148 GCA_963574575.1 Galagoides demidoff
TGGTCCCAGCTACTTGGGAGGCAGAGGCAGGAGACTCGCTTGAGCCCAGGAGTTGGAGGTTGCTATGAGCTGTGATGCCATGGCACTCTACCCAGGGGGATAGCTTGAGGCTCCATCTCAAAAAAAAAAAAGAAAAGAAAATCCACTAGCTGAAGCAGGTCATGTGGCCAAGCTTAATGTCAATAAGTAGAAAGCCTGCTAGAGTGAGGGGCCCAAAGGGAAGAGCAGTGATTATTTTAAACAAATAGGTTAGCACTGTGTTTTCTTACTCTTAGATGTTCATGTCCCTCTCTTCTGTACATAAAATGCCTTCCCAGTGGTGATAACCCCAGATCTGCATGCAGTCAGAGCATCATGATCAAACTCTGGGATGACCTAACAATATCTATGTTGGACCTGGATGTACATCCTCTGGATCTGGAGGACTATGAACTAAAAGGACAGTTGTCTAAATCCATATATCCAACATACAATGAACAGTGGGGACAGGATGACCACAGTAAACACTCCTATTCAAAAAGGGGAAGCATGGAGGAACCCAGCAATTCCAGATCCATAACAGTTATGAAATGTTTTTCTAAGTATTTGGTCCCACTTGGCTCCTTCCCACAGTTCTTTTTGAAAAATACCTCTTTCTTTGGACTTAATTGTAGAACTTTTTGGATTTCTTTGGGATAGCCAATACTTATTTTTTCCACTCTGAGCAGTTTGGTCTCACTGAAAGGATTTACTGGGAGTCATTTGACAACTGAGCTGACCCATGATTTAGTCCCTGATAATAGGCTAAGTTTTAATCATCTTTTGTCATATAAAAACCTTATGTTTATTGTTTTTTTTCCATTTGAAAATAAACATTGGTTGAGTCTTCCACCACTGGAAGTTTTGGCATTTCTGTATGCTTCTTATTGTTTTCCCTTTTTGTTTTTCAAACCAGTAAACTCATGAGCCTAATTTTCTTCTTATAATACTTTGTCAAATGTAGCCAATAACAACCAGCTTAAACTGTTACTGTTATGTTTCTAGCCTCCATCAGAAGTTTATGCTTATGTTGTTCATATTTCATGTCATTGAAGGCTATAGTTTTACCAAACAGTTCACCACTATATTTTAGGGGTTGCCATCTTGCCAATAATTTTTCTCACTTTCCAGCCTTGGAACTGATGTGATTTCAAAAATGAAAGTTTTTTTTTTTTTTTTGTTACACTTTGGCTCCTTCCCACAGTTCTTTTTGAAAAATACCTCTTTCTTTGGACTTAATTGCAGAAGTACCCCACTTTGAGTACCACGTTTTTTAATGTGTCAGTTTAGACTAGTTATGCCATTATAAAAGCAAACCCTCAAGAGACTTACACCAAAAGAGGCTCATCTCTTGCCCATGTTATACTCCAGCTATGGCTTTGCCTTCATCTTCACTTGGCTCATTCACCATTCTCAAAGTGGAGGGAAAAGAGCAACTGTAGATCTGAAACCTTTTGCTTACCAGTAGCTCAGGTCTCACCAGTAGCTCAGGTATCTTCCTTCATATTTTACTTGAGAAAGCAGATTACACAGCTAGCTATATCTGGGTTGGGGGCAGGCAGCTCAATCATGTCAGGAAGGCCAGTAGATATTTTGGATATAATCTGATCTATCCCAAGAGGTTACTATAGCAGTGAGTTTTCCAGGTTTGGCTATTTTGGCTGACTTCTATGCTAATATAAAATTATTTCCACTTATTATTCTATGGAATCAGTATCTGAGTGAGATTTGATTTTTTTTTTCTTTTGAGACAGTCACACTATGTTGCTTTCGGTAGAGTGCCATGGCATCACAGTTCATAGCAACCTCAAACTCTTGGGCTTAAGCAATTCTCTTGCCTCAGCCTCCTGAGTAGCTGATACTATAGGCACCTGCCACAACTCCTGGCTATTTTTTGGTTGCACTTGTCATTATTGTTTAGCAGGCCTGGACCAGGCTCAAACCCACCAGCTTTGGTGTATGTAGCTGGTGCCCTACTCACTGAGCTATATGGGTGCTGAGCTGAGATTTGATTTTTTTATGTTAATATCACTTCTTTAGAGATTTGATTTTTTAATACTTTGGGGTAATAACAGGAATTTATAGTACTGTCATCAGTCTTTCTTTTTTGGTTTATATATGGATTATCATATAATATAAGACAAATGGGAGGTATTCTAAATGAGACTGAGGGTGACAGGATAGTTCTAAGACCTATAGAATGGTTAGACCTTGTAGTGATGATCTGGGATCCTGGGTCTCATGCTCAGCTTTGTAGACTCAGAAACTGAATAATGATTAGGTTTGGGGGGAAAGAATTCATGCTAATCATACTTATAAAACTTTTTATTTTTTCTGAGACAGGGTCTCTGTTGCATGGGTATAAGGGCAGTGGTGCCATCATTACAAGCTCATTACAACCTTCAAACTCTTAGGTTCAAGTGATTCTTCCTGCCTCAGTTTTCCTAGTAGCTGGGAATATTGGTGTGCCATCAAACCTAGCAAATTATAAAAAACATTTTTGTGTAAACAGGGTCTTGATATTGCCCAGGCTGGTATTGAACTCCTGGCCTCAAGCAGTCCTCCCACTTCAGTCTCCCAAAGTGCCAAGATTACAGGTATAAACCACCTCAAAAGGCTCATACAAAACTTATTGATTCAATATAAATACACTTGATTTACTTTTACTGTGTGCTGACAGGCAGGTAGGGGGAGGAATATCATAAGCTCCAAATTATTTGATTTAGCCTTAGTAAAAAATGTCCATAAAATTGTAGGTCACAAATTTCAAAATTACTTTATTAGAAGACTATTGATACTTATGCATTTGAGAATGCAAAGAATGTTAATCTGTTAATTCTAATCAATTCCAATTAAATGCAACTAAATTGAGAATAAAATCTCTTGACAAATGAGGAAACATTACATTCACCTCCTCTACCTAAGCAGAAACATCTCTGCTAAATCTCCTCAATCCCTGATTATATTTCCTGCTGGCTTGGTGTTGATAGGCATGTAATGGGGCACTGGGTGAGATACCAAGTAGTACGGATCATACAATCCCTAGAACAGTTTAGAGTATTTTTGTTATGATAAAACCCACAACTCTGGAGCACGGAGTAGCTGGAATCTCAGAAATCCTTCTTATAGATCCTGAGGTTGTCCTCAAATGCCTATCCACTATTCTCCACCAGAGCCATGAGCGCACTCCTCAAGGGTATAGGAGTGTCTTCTGTGTTTCAGGACCTGATGACATTTGAAGATGTGACTGTGGAATTTACCCAGTGGGAGTGGGGGCAGCTGGACCCTGCTCAAAAGGACCTGTATAGAGAGGTGATGCTGGAGAACTTCAAAAACCTGGCCTCCCTGGGTGAGTGCTGTGCCTCCAAAGCTTTCCCAGCAGGCCATCTTGATTTCCTCCATGTTTAAATGCTAGGGGTGTCTAGGCCTGCTGGCTGAATTTTGCCCTGGGGTTCTAGAATCAGACATTTGCATTCTCTATGGGGCCCAGAGCTACAGTATTTCTGTTCCTAGTTCTAGGAAAAGTCCTGTTTCTTGTAGAGTTGAAACAGGAAGCTTACTGACTCTCCTCCTGATGTTTCACAATTCTCTGGAGGTTTTCTTTTTTTTTTTTTGAGACGGAGCCTCAAGCTATCCCCCTGGGGAGAGTGCCATGGCATCACAGCTCATAGTAACCTCCAACTCCTGGGTTTAAGCGAGTCTCCTGCCTCCACCTCCCAAGTAGCTGGGACCACAGACGCCCGCCACAACGCCCGGCCATTTTTTGGTTGCAGCCATCATTGTTGTTTGGCGGGCCCGGGCTGGGGATTTGAACCCGCCACCTTAGGTGTATTTGGCTGGCGCCTTAGCCGATTGAGCCACAGGCACTGAGCCTCTCTGGAGGTTTTCAACACATATAGTGTTTTTCCCCTTGAAGATCAAGGTCCAAAGACTTGTGGCCAGAAGCACACACAACCATGATCCTTTTCTTTCTTTACCATCAGGGCTTCCATTATCCAAACCGTATGTGATCTGCCAGTTGGAGGAAGGGCAAGAACCCTGCATGTTGGAGAAAGAAATCTCAGTAGGTACCCAGTCAGGTGAGTGCATGAGAGCTAAACAGCTCTGCACATTATAAGGCCCTGCTGGGGGTGGGAAGTTTCTCTGAACCTGTGGTCAGGGAGTTTCAGTAGGTGAGGCCACTTGGGATGATTCTTCAACTCCAGTATTTTAAATTTTGTAATTATTTCTCATGTCAAAAGAGGAGTCATTCATTTTCTACTGTTTACTCTTACTTTGTACTCTTTTCTGCCTATGTCTTCTGGGTTATTGGTGCCATGCAGCATCACTATATGTCTCACAGTCAATGTTAGATGGATCAACAGTCATATATGGCCAGGTAAGCACCATCTCAGCAGGGTTAAGGGAGTTAGTAAGGAATCAGGCAGAATAGTTGAGCAGCCCAGAAATGAAAGGGTTATAGGCAAGGACAGAGGATGTCAAGAAGATCAAGGTAAGGAAAGTACAAGCTTGGTTAGGCTGAACCTCAACAGAAGTGGTTCCAGGAACAAAGACTATGCCTTTCCAGCCCTTTATGGCATCTTAAGTCATCTAAAGGTGATTTGACAGCACCTGGTAGGTTCCATTTTTCCTGACTGCTGTGTGTAGCCCAAGAACACTAGAAGCAGGTGACAATCTGCCAGTTAGTGTCTGAGGCCAGAGCTGAAGCTTAGTAAAGTGGTGCTTAAATCCTGAGAGGATAGGCTGGGCTTCATCAGAGGAGCCTAGAGTATAAGAGAGACAGAAGATGCAGAACTCTGTATTGGTACTTGCTCTTTTTTCCTTTCAGAATGAGATCAAGGCTCTGACTTCTGGATGTAGTCTCATGATCAATGTCTTTTTATTTACAGTGGACCACAGTGTGGCTGTGTTTCAAAACACCCAGGGAGCTTATTAAACATTCAGGTTCCCTTGAGGCACCTAAAACCTACTGATTCAGAATCTCTCTCAGGACTAGACTGGCCTCTGAGACCCTTGGCTAGGTATGGCCAGCCATTTCCCTCCTCAGAAGTATCTTTATTATTCTAGTATTAGTATATTATTGCTGAAACATATTACCATAAGCTTAGTAATTTTAGGAAACACAAACTCTTATGTCACTGGTCATAGGTAGAAGTCTGACATGAGTCTCACACGGTGAGATGCCAAGATGTCCACCACAGAGCTGCATTTCTTTCTAGCTGTCTAGGGGAGAACCTGTTTCCCATTCATCTAAATCACTGGCAGAACAAATTCCTTGCATTTGTAAAACTGAGGTTCTCATTTTCTTGCTGGGTATAAAACAAGGGTTGTTCCCAGTTTCTAGGGATTCCCACACTCTTTGGCTCTGATGTTCTTCCTCCACCTTCAAAGCCAGCATTGTTGGGTGGAGTCCTCCTTGCACTATATTTCTATGGCTTTCCAGGAAATGTTCTCCAATTTTAAGGACTCATGTTATTAAATTGGGCCTAAGTAAATAATCCCAGATAATCTCCCCATCTCAAGGTCTGTGCCTTTGATCTCATCTGAAAAGTCCCTTTTGGCATGTAAGGTAAACTATTCACAGGTTCTTGGAATTTAGGGCATGGACATCTTTGTCTCTCACAATTATACAGTAATACAACACATACGTGTTTCATAATGCATAATAACCTATGGTATATAGACAGAAATGTTGAGGGAAGACTTGAGCTTGTCCCTGAAAGATGTGCAAAGCCTTAGAGAAAGAGGTCAATGAGAGTAGATGTGGGTATATGGGACATAGAGAGGCAGCCAGCTTCTGTGCTGAGCTGCTGAAGAAAAGGGCAGGATCCTGGGTAAGTATTGTAGAGTTGGAGTGAGAAATACAGGATTTATTTTGTAGGGACTGAGAGCCTTTGAAAGCTTAAGACTTAGAAAAAACACAAGGAAAAGAGAATTTGGGGAAGAAGAACATGATGAGAGGTTTCAGGAAATACTAGGGGTAGGAAGACAGGAAATCTGTCACTATTATCTAGGCCTGAAGACATCATGAGGATGTACAATCTATACCCAGGTGACTTATAACCCCACACTTTCTCTGTTTATTTTTATCCCTATCCCTTTAATTTAGTCTTTTCCTTGTCACCCCTCTAACCCTCTTCTCGTCTTTACAGCCTTTGGACTTACCTGTGTACTGGAGTCTGAAAACAAAGTTGCTCTGAGATTTTCCTAATCTTTGGTCACCTGCTCATCTCTTGTTCTTGACACTTCAACAATCTTCAGTCATAAACCATTCTTGGAAGAATCGTACACCCATTTCAGATATTATTTTAAAGCTTAATTATTTTACATTCATTATAGGAGTTTAACTTCCTCTTGGCACATAGAACAGGTCATACTAGAATGTCTTTTTTTTTTTTTAAACAGGCTTAGAGAGGAGGCCTAAAGTCAAGGGATCAATGCCAAGTCAGGGAATTTCCAAAGAAGAATTACTCCAGGTAGTATCAGTGGAGAACTACATTCAAGAAAAATTCTGGTCCTCCAAACTGAAAGCAACATGTGGTTGTGATGACCAGTTAGAGATACAGCAGATAAAACAGAATAGATACCTGAAAAAAATGTCAGCCACTCACAGATCTTCTACCATTCTTGGGAGAGATGAATGGAGTGAATTTGGGAGACATTTAGGCTCAAGATCAGACCTTGCTAACCAACGCAGTGTTTCCATGGGAGAAGGATCCTATAAATGTGATGCAGAATGTATGCTGACTTCAGATGATAATAACTCTTAGAGAACCCATCCAGAGAAAAAATCTTGTAAATGTAATGAATGTGGGAAGTCCTTCCATTTCCAATCAGAACTTCGACGCCATCAGCGATGTCACACTGGAGAAAAGCCCTATAAATGCAATGAATGTGGAAGAGCTTTTGGTCATATTTCATCCCTTATTAAACATCAGAGAACTCATACTGGAGAAAAGCCCTATGAGTGCAGTGAATGTGGGAGAGCCTTCAGCCAGAGTTCATCTCTTGTTTTACATTATAGATTTCACACTGGAGAGAAACCCTATAGATGTAATGAATGTGGACGAGCCTTTGGTCATACTTCATCCCTTATTAAACATCAGAGAACTCATACTGGAGAAAAGCCCTATAAATGTAGGGAATGTGGGAGAACCTTTAGCCAGAGTTCTTCTCTCATAGTGCATTATAGATTTCATACTGGAGAGAAACCTTACTCATGTAATAAATGTGGGAGAGCCTTCAGCCAGAGTTCATCTCTCATGCAACATTATAGATTTCATACTGGAGAGAAACCTTACAAGTGTAATGAATGTGGAAGGGCCTTTGCTCACACTGCATCCCTTATTAAACATCAGAAAAGTCATGCTGGAAAAAAAGCCATATGAATCCAGCAAAGGTCAAAGAGCTATTTTCAGCTGCAATATACACACACATCACCAAACCTCAGAGACTTCATGTTGGAGAGATATCCTAAAAGTGGGAAGACCTTTGGTTAGAGGGCACATCTTGTTCAATATCAGATGGTACATATTAAAGAGTAGCCCTATAGATTGCAAGAGAGAAGTGGGCTTTCAGCCACACGCCCCTCTCTCACCAAGCACTGGACAATACATTCTAGTGAGAAACCATGCGAATGTAATGACTGTGGGGAAGTTTCAGTCAGGGGATGTATGCCATTCAACATCAAAGAATTTGCACTGAGGAGGAAGGCTTATCAGTACTGAGTATAGCAAGCCTTCACTCACATAATGGTTCCTTAAAATCCCAGATGTATGGAGAGAAATTCTGCAAGTATGGTAAGTCAAGAATGCATACTAGAGAGAAGCTTTATAATAGCAGGAAATGGGGGAAGGTCTTCCATCAGAGCTCATCCCTTATCAGGCTTCAGAAAATTTATACATGAGAAAAACCTTATAAAGTGTTTCTCACATGTGTGTGAGAAAGCCTTTAGCCAAATCTCATTGCTTTATAAACCTCAGAGAACTTTCCCTACTAGTTAGAAATCTAGCATTGTGATGCATGTGGGAAAGCCTTTGGTGGAAATTCTACCGCTTTGAAATCAGAGAATTTGTGCTAGAGCAACTCTTTGAATTCCATGAAAATGGGAAAACCAACAAGTATACCTTAATTCTTAACCACCAAGAGAAACCCTGGGAGCTTAAGGAGGAAGATTCCTTTCAGACTTGAGATTCATAAAACTAAAGCTGATAGGAAGCTGAGAAATCACCTTATCTGGTGATTTTCTACCCAGTGAAGCCATTTGCATAACTGCCCTTATGCACTGCCTGCCATCCCATTGCTGATGGGGCACAGTATTACTTGTGAGGAGGATGGAGGCTGAGAAAGACAGAGAGCCACCAGTATCTAGCTCAGCTATATTTTAGAGCTAAGGTAACTGATGTTCAGAAAGTGCCATGATCTGGGCCATAGATTCTTTGGTTCATAGCTGCAGTTTGGGAATTGAGAGACTAAAGACTTTGCCTGTGCAGTACCCCCATGCATTTGTTTTTCTGTAACACATGTTATTTTTTTCTGTGAGGTACTGGAGTAATCTATGTTTGAGCAAAATGCAATTTTATTTATGTCTTTATGTTGCTGAATTTGGACATTTTAAAACAATATGTTTTCAGAGATGAAGTCTTGCTGTGTTGTCTGGGCTGTATCTAGACTCCTGGGCTGGAGGGATCCTCCCACCTCAGCTTCCTGAGTAGCTAAGACTACAGGTGTGTGCCACTGTACCCAGCTGAGTTTAGAATTTTTGAAACGAAACAGTGTTTAAACGTAAAAATCATGAAAATATGGATACTATGAAAAAGCAAAACCTAAAAAACATTATTATAAATGAAATGAGGCAGGTGCCAGGATCATATTATTTATTTATTTATTAAAGTAAATGTACTTCATGTTAACGTGAAGGTACAAACAACCAGGTCAAAATGTTTGATTTTGTCAGTAGAGTCCCTCCTGTGGTTATGTCCTCCACACAAAAAGGTGTGCTAAACACACCCACCCCATGCTCATTCAGTGAGAGTGCCCCAACCCTTTCCCCTCCCCTCCTCATTATCCGTCCCCCCCAACTTGAATTGAAATAAGTTTTTCTCCTATGTGGGCATGTATCAGGATGACGTTACTGAATGATTCCATTGTAGTAACTGTCCAAAAAGGCAGATCTTCAGAGACGAAGTAGACATTAGTGGTAGCCTGGTAATGGCAACTGAGAGCAACTGCAAATGTTATGAGGAATCATTTTGGGACAATGGAAATGTTCTAAAACTGGTGATGAGTAAACAATTTGGCAAATATACTAAAAATTATTGAATTATATACTTAAAATGGGTGAATTTGATGGTATATAAATTATACCTAATAAAATTATTTTTAAGAAATCAAATTACAGCCATACCAGCATTTGTGACACTAATTTTCTTATTTTGTCTATTACTTCAAGCCATCTATGCATCTTTGTTATTACTTTTTATTTTCTGTAACAATTATCCCTAAATTAATTGGGTCTAAGAACCTTGCTAGTCTCTTCTTTAAGTCCATACCATGCTGGCTTTGCATCTTAGGTGGAGAAGCCAAGACTAGGCGCTGGTATAGACTGGGAGTCTTGCCTTATAAGGATTAGCTTATAGTAGGACAGTCCTTCAAACATTCAAAGTTCAGATGAGAAAGCTGAGCCAAGAATTTAGGGAACCAGCTCAAAGTGGGTCTATGCCAGTGTTTCTCAACCTTCCTAATGCTGTGATGCTTTAATACAGTTCCTCATGTTGTGGTGACCCCCAACCATAAAATTATTTTCATTGCTACTAGCATCACAACATGAGGAACTATTAAAGGGTATTAAAGGGTCACGGCATTAGGAAGGTTGAGAACCACTGGATGCAAACAGACTGGTCTAAAAGTCCATCAGGTTACACAAGGCAGCTGGATGTATAGGAAGCATCTGGATCTGGAGGAACCTTTACAACTGAAGTCAGAATGCCAGTCTTAGAGCCCAAAACTCATACAGGAATTTCTTCCTAGAGAGCCAAAGTTCACAGGATCAGAAATAGCAAATATTTTATGCTAGTAATAGCTTTGTTTGCTCCATATCTCCTTTTTTTCTCCAGTGCTTTTCTGACACTCATCCAACTCATTTTATACCTGGATGCTTGCCACAATTTTGTAACTGGACCTTGCACAAAATCCATCTTTTCCTCTTTTGTATCCCTGCCATGGTAACCATTATGATCAGCTCAAACCCATTGCCCCTGCCCCCAGATCCTTTTCACTGCTTGTAAGATAAATCCCCACACCTCTGTTTGGCATTTAAGGCTATCTTCAGTCTGCCCCAACCTTCTGCTGCTCTGGATAAGAGCCTCTATGACAGATGTACTAGCTGTCTTGACATCCTCAGGCATACCTTTGTGCTTCCAAGGCTGTAAACCTTTAGCTGTTCCATCAGCTTGAGAGGCCTTCTCCACCTACCTTCTCCACTCAGCCTATACAGTCAGAACCCTGTGCAATGCCCTCTCCTTGGGGAATTGTTTACTTGAACATTGATGTGAAGTTGTATTTTACTCATTTGCAATTTTAAAAGCATTTTTGATTGCATAAGTTATTAAAAATTGAGGCTATTTGGATTTATGATAACTTTTATAACTATCTCGATCTATTTAAATGATTTTTTGTTTATTATCTCATCACTTTCTTGTCTTCCAAACCAGACTATCAACTGCTTCAAGCCATGTTGCATATTTCCTCCTAGAAGTGAGCACACAGCAGGTGCTCACTAATTATGTGTTAATTTGAAAAGTTACTTGCATTGCTCAGGTTTTCTCAGCGTTTCTAATTGATTTCAAATTTTTTGTACTAGATGAAAAAGCTTTTCTTCTAGGCAACTACCAATTAAATATTTCCTTAGAAAAATATAATGTTGCCTCCTGTAGTTATTTTCCTCATTCTAGTATAGATTAGCATTGTTCCATCTTTGAGAAGCAAGTTGGATTTTGTGTGTGAGTTTATATTCCTATTCAGTGCTATTTTACTTTGTAGAATTATAATGACTTCTGGTACCAAATGCACACAGTTAGGCCAAACTTTCTAGGTTAAAAACACAGCAGCTGGGTGGTCCCTGCAGCTCAGTGGGTAGGGCACTAGCCCCATATACCAAGGGTGGCAGGTTCAAACCCGGCCCTGGTCAAACTGCAACAAAAAAAATAGCTAGGTGTTCTGGCGGGAGCCTGTAGTCCCAGCTTCTCCAGAGGCTGAGGCAAGAGAATCACCTAAGCCTAGGAGTTGGAGGTTTCTATGACCTGTGATGCCACAGCACTCTACCAAGGATGATAAAGTTAGACTTTGTCTCTAAAAACAAACAAACAAAAGACCACAGCAGCCTACAAGACTGCCCTCAAATCAGACACCCAGTCACAAATTCAGGGATTTCTTGGTCACAGTCACTTCTGACCAGCGGGCTACTAATTCAGTGGTTCCCACTACCCCTTCAGTTGGATAACTCACTAGAATGATACTCAGAACTCAGGAAAGTGCTATATTTATGATGACAATCTTACATTACCAAAAAGATAGACATCAGAATCAGCCTAAGGAAGACATGCATAAGACCAGTATGAGAGGAGTGTCCTAAGTGCAAAGCTTCTCTTGTTCCAAGGAACATGTTGCCCTGCTGGCACATTGTATGTGACAGTACACAAAGTACTGCCCACCAGGGAGACTCACTTGAGCTTTGGTGTTGAGAATTTTTATGGGGGTTCCTTTACATAGACATGAGTGATTGAATCATTGACCACATAACTGAACTCAATTACCAGCTCCCTCTTCCCTAGAGCAGTGCTTCTGAACAATAAAAATACATCCTGGCATTAGGAAGGTTGAGAACTACTGCCCTAGAGGTTGAGCTAATTATTACCAGTAGGGATCCTCTAGTCATAAGGTTGGTATTTTTGGCATGGCCAGCTACCATCCTGTATTCATTAGCATAAGCTAAAATCCAACTATGAGTAATCTAATTAGCATAAACTATCAGGTAAGGGGCCCACCATGAATAACAATGACATTTCTTCAGGAAATTTAAGTTCTTTATTACATAAGCACATCTTCCTTCAGAAAAATCAATATAAAAATGATTCAATTATTATTCAAATAAACAAGCCACAAACATTAAAACTGTACTTTAGACATTCTTCATCATGCTGGGCTCCATAACTCAGTGGTTAGAGTACTGGTCTTGTAAACCAGGGGTTGCAAGTTTGACTCACTGGTGCTTCTGCCTAACTAATAGACATTCCTCAACAAAACAGTTATAGCATCACTTCTGCTTATAGACCACTGGCAAAAACTTAGTTGCAGAACCATTGCTAACAGCAAGGCAGCCTGGAAGTTCTTTTCCTGGGAAGCAATGTGCCCAGTTAAAATTTGGGAATTCTAGTATTACAGAAAAAGAAGAAGATGGATATTGCTGGAGACCAGGAATGTGTGGCATGAGAACTAAATACTCCAAATGCATGTGGGAATGGAATCACACTCTTTGGGGTCTCAGTTTTTTCCTCTATAAGATGAAGTCTTGGCACTTGTGGAAATAGAGACCATCCAAATGAGAATAATCAGAAATTTCTCTAACAAAATTGCCACCCACAATCAACCTGCCTCACCTGCATTTGGCAGTGACCCAAATGCTTGCAGGGAATGAGAAAGCTTTATATTGGGGGTGGAGGTACGAACCACCAATTATTTCCTGACTGGAAGTTGTTGACAGGAAAAATCTGGAGGGGGAATAACTAGAAATAGGACATTTTTATGTGATTGGTTTAGGGGAGATATTTGGCTTTCTATGGTTGGTTCTGAGTTGGATATGGGGCAAAATTATTGGCCAACTTCGGACTGTTCTTAGCTGACTGACGTAGAGGTTGTGTTTTGGCATCCAGGATGGTTGCTGCAGAAGTATGGGTCAGAGTTCTACTGTCATATATGGTGTATCCATTGTCCATTTGTATATTTAGTCTTTCAGGTTCCCCTTTTGGTCATTCTTTTTTTTTGAGACAGAGTCTCAAGCTGTTGCCCTGGGTCGAGTGCCATGGTGTCACAGCTCACAGCAACCTCAAATTCTTGGGCTTAAGTGATTCTCTTGCCTCAGCCTACCAAGTAGCTGGGACCACAGGTACCTGCCACAATGCCAAGCCAGTTTTTGTTGCAGTTGTCATTGTTGTTTTAACTGGCCTGGGCCAGGTTCAAACCTGTCAGCCTTGGCGTATGTGGCTGGCACCCTACCCACTGAGCTAAGGGTGCTGCCCTGGTCATTCTTTTGCTTGAGAGAGATTGACCAATTCAGGGAAGGCTAGATCTTTACTACTTAGGGATTGTTCAGTTGTCTTTATAGTAAACTGTATCACAGAATTTTCATGATCTTTTTGTTGTATCATCAGGAGATCGCCTGAGGAGAAAGAAGCCATGCAGAAGCATTTCTCAAGGCCTATTCTACCAAGCCTGCTTCAGTCGAGTGCAGAGAGAAGTAATAGCAATGGCACAGATGCTAGCTATCATGATTAGTCAACAAGAAATCTAGAGCAATGCATTTGCCCATCATGATGTGCCAATGAATTAAGACAGATCTGTTTTCCATTTAGGGAAGAGGTGGTGTCACTGATGGCCGGGGTTAGTGATAGGTCTCTTATAGTCTTTTTATTTCCCACCATTGAAATACTGCTCAAATTGTTCACACAATGAGTCATTAATTCCCCCAATGTAGAGTGCCTGAATAATCAAGGGTGATCTCATTTTGAAGCTCATGCCTGGACTGAAATTTCCAACATTGATGACTTATAGAATTAAAATTTCTATATATAGGCAAGTGTGGTTTTCGACTGCATTAGATTTTAGCAAGATCAAGTATCCTGTCTACAAAGGAAGTGAACTCAGTAGTACAGATCCAGAAAAAAAGGAATAGTTCATAACTTACGATTAGAACCAAGGCCTTACATTAACCGTGTTACATATTTGGATCTCTTTTAGCTACTTCCAGGTGATAAGTAACTAACCCATTACCATATAAAGGCTGCTAAATTCAAATTTAGAATTTACTGGAGTCTGAGCAACAGATTGTACTAATTGGTCCTTTCTCTAGGAGAGAGACACACTAGTAAAATCACAAGTTCATTTATTTGAGGTCATTTATCCCTGAAAGGCAGCAGTTCTCAACCTGTGGGTCATGACCCACAGAAACTGCATTAAAGGATTATGGCATTAGAAAGGTTGAGAACCACTACTGTAGGGGGATAAATAAAAAAAAACAAAATAAAAAATAAAAGCCATGGGCTATAATTCCCTATAGTTTCTTTTGATGAGATCAGAATCACTCAGGTGCATTTACCACGGTGGTGTGGTGCTAGATACCATATCCGATATTGGTAAGATTAGGGTAGTGGCTACTATTTGGAATAATTCAAGAATGCCATTAGAATGAGTCTGACCTAACAATTATAATCAAGATGAAAGAAAAGAGAAAAGACCCATTGTGGGTGGATGACACCTAGGGGTCTATAGAAAATGAGAATACAAATGACTATAAACAATAAGATGAAAAACAAAACAGGACTTCTATAGAGATCTTGGTCTGACTTCTTAGGCAGAGGCTATCCACTATCCAAGTTCATTTGTTCTGAAGACTTTGAACAGGTGTATAGCTGCACACATAATATCCTGGAGAATCTCCAGTTTGCAGTTTTCTGTTGGAGTAGCCTTCTAGATGTGTCAATTCTTAATTGGTTCTTTATTTTATTTTATTTTATTATTATTATTTTTTGCACTTTCTGGCTGGGGCTGGGTTTGAACCCACCATCTTCAATATATGGGGCGAATGCCCTACTCCTTTAAGCCATAGGCACTGCCCTTTTATTTTTTTTGAGATGGAGTCTCACTATGTCACCCTTAGTAGAGTGCTGTGGTGTCACAGCTCACAGCAACCTCAAACTCTTGGGCTTAAGCGATTCTCTTGCCTCAGCCTCCCAAGTAGCTGGGACTACAGATGTCCACCACAATGCCCGGCTATTTTTGTTGTTGTTGCAGTTGTCATTGTTGTTTAGCCTGGGCCAGGTTCTAACCCGCCACCCTTGGTGCATGTGGCTGGTGTTGTAATCACTGTACTACAGGCACAGAGCCTTAATTGCTCCTTTAATTGTGAAATGTATACCCTGGGACTAACTCCCTGGGGTTTCACTGCTGTATTTGTGTATAGTCCTTTACAATGAGATCTAAGAGCAAATTTTCTTTGATGTCTCTTCCAATAGAAAAAAAATCTCACGTTTTAACATAATAAAAAGGCTATTTAGGTCATAAGGTGACCAGACGTCCCGCTGTTGGCGGGACAGTCCCAATTTTCAACAATTTGTCCCGCGTCCCGTGGCGTTTTAAAAAAGTCCCTACTTTTGGAAAGAATGTACGACAAGCTAGGGAACGGCTGGACTGGACAACGGGAAGGGAATATACGGTTTTCAGCTGCTGAAAAGGTTAATGTAACTCCATTTGGGAATGAAGAGGTTAATGTAACTTCATTTGGAAATGAAAAGGCTAATGTAAACTCCCTACTCTCCTGGAATTCCAGGTGGAATTGGTATCGGAAGGAGACTGGCTCCCTCCTTCGCTTCTAGGCAAGGACAATTAACTCAGAAGACCCAAACTGTCTGAAATATACAAGTAGCCCCCTCTCTCTGGAGGGTCCCTACCCAAAAACAGCTCAGCCAATAGCAGCACAGCCCGACAAAACACCCGATGAAATTCCTCTATGCGCTTTAAAAACCTCAGCTCACTTCACTAGGGTGTTGCCCTTCCTCCAGCCAAGCTAAAGGGAAGAGTGGCCCAGGCATATGCTTGCAAAATAAAGCACTTTTTGTCTTTACCTGTGTGTGGTGGTCCCTCAGCGGCAATTCTGGTCCCAACACTGCTATGTGGCTATTTCACCAGGATATGAGTTTTATATTATTTTTGTTAATTTTATAATGTCAAACTTTAACAATAACAAATAATTGTTGAGAACTGATTATCGAGAACTGCTTATCAAAGTTCGCATTGTTGATCAGTTGTTAGAATTCAACCACCATTGTTTGGACTTAATGAACAATGGCATTTTTTGG
>CAUYQV010066576.1:0-31831 GCA_963574575.1 Galagoides demidoff
TCTTGCTTTTTAAAGATAGCGTCACACTGTCTCCTAGGCTAGAGTGCAGGGGTATAATCATAACTCACTGAAGCCTTGAACTCCTGGGCTCAAGCGATCCTCCCCTCTCAATGTCATGAGTAGCTGGAACTACAGGTGCACACATCACTGTGCCTTGCTAATTTAATTTTAATTTCTTTTCTTTCCTTTTTTTCCTTTTCTTTGATACAGCCTCAAGCTGTCCCCCTTGGTAGAGTGCTGTAGCATCACAGCTCACAGCAACCTCCAACTCCTGGGCTCAAGCGAGTCTCCTGCCTCAGCCTCCCAAGTAGCTGGGACCACAGGTGCCATTTTTTGGTTGCAGCTGTCGTTTGGTGGGCCTGGGCTGGATTCGAACCCGCCACCTTAGGTGTATGTGGCTGGCACCTTAGCCACAGGTGCTGAGCCTTAATTTTTATTTCTAATTGTTTTGTAAAGACAGGGTGTCACTATGTTGCCCAGGTATGTCTTTAACTACTGGCCTCCAGAGGTCCTCCTGCTTCAGTTTCCCCAGTAGCTAAGGTTATAAGCATGAAACGCTGCAGCTGGCTGTTGTTTTAACTGGGCTGCATTGCATATTCTCTGCATGCCCCCCACAGAGTCTCATTGACTTGTTTAGGTGGATCCTTCTGTGGGAATGCCGTTATGGCCCTTCCTGCAGATGACTTTTACTACCTATAACTTGGGTCTTCTCTCCTCCAAGACACCTCAACTGCTCACACAGCCTCATCTTTCCTAGGTTACTTGGAAATTTTCTGAGCATTTCTCTAATGTTATACTCACCACGTTGGGCATTAAATTATCTTACCTGCTTCTGCCTCTAAATTGTGAGCCCATTGTGGGAAGAGTCTCTTTTATTTATTTGTTTAACTTCTGAATAAATAGTGAATGAATTATCAACAAACATAATGGAGAGGTTTCAGCTTCTGTTATATCTGCAACGTATGATGTTTATACGCCAGACACTGTCTTAGGCACCATAAAGACTTAGTAAGTAAAAAAGCGTATCCTTGTCACTGCAGAACTTGCAGTGTAATGAAAAGATCTAAAATACATACATAAATAAAAGTGTATAATTATAAATCAGTATGAATGCCACGACAGGGATGATCAGGCACAGGACCGAGAGGGACAAATATATTTCATTGGTCAGGGAGGCCTGTCTGATCAAATGACATTTCAGCTAAAGGACAGCTAATGGTTGCATAGGAAGAGCTAAGAAAAAGCAGTCCTTGCAGAAGGAAGAGTTATGCTAAGGCTCTGAGGTGTCACAGAACTCTGAGATTTGGAGGAAATCAAGGTAAATTCATGTCTCTAGGAGATAGTGGGAGGGGAGGTTAGCAAGGAAAGGGGGCAGAGGGGAGTTTGGTAGGCTTTGTCAGTGCCAAAAATAGTTTGGGTTTTATCTGGAGTGCTATGGTAAGCAACTGAAAGAAGGATTTTAATTAGGATAGTGACATAATCTGATTTATATCATGGAAAGATCATTCTAGGTCAGTGCTGTTCGAGACAATAGTCACTAATGGAAGTAGTTATTGGAACTGCTGCTGCTGAGAAATGGCATTTTCAATTTTACGTAATTTAAAGTACAGATTCAACGTATACTAGATTCAACATAGTAATTTAAAGTGTTTTCAATCTACATTTTAAAACATAGTAGATTCAATGATTAGAAAACTTTTAAGTGTGTTTTGGGACATGAAGCTACTTTTTCAACTATACATTTTATGAACTTGATGGTTATGTAATGTCATGAATCTACTAAAAACTACTGAATTTGCTGCCTCTAAAGGGTGACTTTTATGGTTTTTAAATTATATCTTACTTAAAAGAAAACCCAAGGACTTGCTTAAATCTCCTGCTGAGAGTGTGTGGAAGGAGGGAAGTGGGAGGAGGACCCTGCGGAGGACAGCAAGAAGGGGACGCAGAAATAGAAGGTGAATCAAGAGGCTGTTGAGCACTGAGAGGGGAAGAGTTTTCTTGAGGGGTAGGGGGTGAGAAGCCTCACTGGAGTGGGCTGTGGACACAGGAGGTGAGTAACTGGGGACAGAGCCTGTAGATGCCTCTTCTGAGAAGAGCTTGGAAGAGGGTCGAGGGAAGAGTTTTCCAACCTTTTCTATCTCATGGCACACTTGAACCTAGAGTTAAACTTCTGCAACACACTTAATCTATGGTGATCAATAAAAAAGTTAAAAAAAAGGATAGGATATATTTACTGTGCTTTGGACTTCTTTAAAAAATAATTTAATTAATGATCTTTAAAAATATTTGTAGTATACCTAAGATACGCTCACAGCACAGAGCACACCAGTTGAAAATCACTGGTCTAGGACAAGGGGAGGGCCTTTATTTTTTAAACAGTCTCATGATGTCACCCTCCGTAGGTGCCGTAGCATCACAGCTCACAGCAACCTCAAACTCTTGGGCTTAAACAATTCTCTTGCCTTAGCCTCCTAAGGAGCTAGGACTGCAGGCGTCTGCCACATGACTGGCTATTTTTTTTGTTGCAGTTGTCTTTGTTGTTTTAGCTGGCCTGGGCTGGGTTTGAACCCACCAGCCTCTGTATACATGGCTGGCGCCCTACCCACTCACTGAGCTACAAGCGCCGCCCCAGGGAGGGCACTTTTTAAATGGGAATTTGCTAGTGAGAATGATCCAGGAGGAGAAGACATCGATGCTGGAGTCCAGGAAGGCAGGCGAGAGGGGCAGGATGCACTTGGGAAAGTGTGGTGGGGTGGGATGCAGAGGACCTGTGGGTGCAACACCTCTCCCAGAGGAGGAGGGACCCCCCACAGGAAGAAGAAAGAGGAAATGGCGTGCTAAGACTAAGGAAGTGGGGATCTGAGCTCAGTAGGGAAATAAATCAAACTATATATGAAATTTCCCTTTCCATAAGTCAACAGCAGTTAAATGGACTTTCTAAAAAGAACACTGGATCAGGCCCCTGTCCTGTTAGAATCCCATTACCCAGCTCCCCAGCATGCCAAGCCGTTTCCCTCAGGACCTGCCATGTGCCCGTGTCCCTTCTCCTGTCCTCCTGCTCTGTGTGCTCACCGTGGAGTGTAGTCTTGCTGAGCCACTGGAGCATCCCGAATGCAGCAAGCGCCCTCCTGTCTCGTGGCTTCATGCTTGTCTCCCTCTGCCGGCAAGGCTCTTTGGGTTCCCCTTTGCCTGGCTGACTCTACTTACCTTTCAAAAACTGACTTTCATCTCTTCTTGACATCCTTTGCTGAGCCCACAGGTAGAAGGTATTCACTAAATGTGTCAAAAGACTGGAAGGACTTAGTAGGAGCCTCATTGAATGGATGAGCTCTGTGAACACGGAAGAATTATTCAGAGAGGCCATCTGAATTCAGAGAGGCCATCATTGTTCTATGTGACAAAAGATAAAGGTGGTTTTCTGAGTTTTCCTCCTCATCTGCAGAATGGAGATGAAGTACATTGTCTCAATTCCCTTTGCAGAGTCTAAAAAGTGGGTTTTAAACGTCGGGTCATGTACTCCTCAGTAGGTGATAGTTTAAAAAAAAATTGCACGTCGGCAGAGATTTACATGTAGTAGAACATGCTTAAGAGATGGCCCACATTGCCAGGATTGCAAGAACACCTGCTTTATTTAAAATGCTGCATTTTGGGGGCGGTGCCTGTGGTTCAGCGAGTAGGACACTAGCCCCATGTACCAAGGGTGGCGAGTTCAAACCTGATCCTGGCCGAATTACAACCAAAAAATAGCCAGGCATTGTGGCGGGCACTTGTAGTTCCAGCTACTCAGGAGGCTGAGGGAAAAGAATCACTTAAGCCCAGGACTTGGAGGTGGCTGTGAGCTGTGACGCCACAGCACTCTACCGAGAGCAATAGAGTGAGACTCTGTTTCTAAAAAAAAAATGCTGCATTTTCTTGGCATAACGTGTAAGACAAACTATAAAAACCTATCACCGAAGTCTGTTTTTCCAAAAGGTAATATTTCTTCAGGATGACTTGTAGATTTTCCGGTTTGGACTGTGGGTGGTGAATGGAGAAACACCTTTGGTGTGAAAGGAAAATATATATATTCAGATCGGCCCTGCACATTTTCCAGTAAGGTCTCCAGCTGCCCGAGCATCCTGGAGCTGTGCCAGTGAGGAGGACAGGACCTGCTGCGCTCATGATAAGGCTTGCCAGGCTCAAGGACAAACTGCCGGTTGTCTATAGAACAGACAGGACTTGTGGAAGCATCGTGTGTTAAGTGGACGCCCCTGAGCTTAGAAAAGGGGCTTTCCTATTAGGCTGGAACCAAGAGAGGCACAAAGAGGGTATAGTTTATATACATGCAACAGACACGTCCCTTTGGAAGAGGCACGGCATCTACAGTTGAATTGTCATTGTGTGGCTTGCTTTATTCATAGCTTCTCTTCTTAAAAAATCGTATGTGAGTCGGATATTTGTAAATACTATTTTCTTAAGGATTTGCATCTTTTTGTGAGAGACGCTTTAGCATTTCGTTGGCCACACGTTTCTGATTTTTGCTTCCTATAAAAACAATTGTACGGCTTGCAGTTTCTAATTTAGAAGGAGAATCTTTTTGCAAAGCTAAACGGTTTTGTCATGAAATTAATCATTCCTTAATTTGCCTTGTACATACAGACGTAGTTAAAATCTAACAGGGTTTCTTAATTGGAGAGAGGCATTCTTGCAATTGGCAAGAAGTTAACTATCTTACCTGCCAAAAAATCGTTTTTTAATTTAAATTTGTTTATATCCTGCTTTTCCATAAAGGATTTAAAGTGACTTCTTTCAAACCATATTCATTCATTCGTTTGTTTTTTTCCCCAATAAGTATTTAGGAGGGATTAGCTGCATAAAATGGAATAATAAAGTAAAATAGAAGTGAAGAGGCAGGAACTAAGGTCAGGGCAAGGAATGGAGAAAAGAAAAATATCCAGTCATAAGGATTATCCCAATAATGGGATTGACTACATGTAAACACCCTGGTAGTTTAGGAGGAAATGAAATATGATCACTTAGCTCTGCGGTCATAAAGGACTAAGAAATGTTTATATTTATACACTTTCCTTTAGAAGTGAGTCAAAGAACAATTTCTCATATTTTAGAACCCCAAGTGTAGTAGCTTCCTCTCGCCCATTGTCAGGCTTTAGTTGGGTGGGTGACTTTGAGACCTGGAGCCTAGAACCCTTTCCCCACATTTTCTGATGCATGTAGATATTTTAACTTAAATGCTTATATTTTACTGCAGGATTCATCGTCTTTCCCAGACGGGTCACTCCCTATGTGTATAGGTGGGAGTTACTTTCCTCTGAATTAACAAACCCTAAGACTTTCATGTTCCTCTTCCTGTCTACTCTACTCATGGTCTGCTCTTCGTTGGTGCCTTTGCATTTCTGTTGCTTTGTACCAGTTCACAGCTCATTTTCCTCTTGCCTGATTTATCACATGAGCGTATTTTTTAAAATCTTTTTTGAGACAGAGTTTCATCCTGGGTGGAGTAGTACAGTGGCACAATCATAGCTCACTGCAGATTTGAACTCCTGGGCTCAAGCGATCCTCCTGTCTCAGCCTCCTAAGTAGGTGGCACTAGAGGTGTGTATCAGCACACCTAGCTAGTTTTTAAAAAATTCTTTGTAGCTGGATGTTGTGGCTCACATTTATAATCTCTGGGAGGCCAAGGTAGGCAGATTGCGATCGGCCTGAGCAAGAGTGAGATCCTGTCTCTTCTAAAACAAAAAACGACCGTTCGTAGAGGTAGAGTCTCACTAGGTCGCTCAGGTTGGTCTTGAACTCCTGGCCTGACCTCCCACCTTGGCCTTCCAAAGGGATTACAGGTATGAGCCACCACACCTACTTGCATAACAGCTTATTTGCTAGCATCAGTTCTTCCAGCATCGACCTTAGTCAAAAATCATCCTAAATACTCTTGCTGGAATTCTCTTAAAGCACAACCGTAATCACTCCCTTTCCCTACATCAATATTTTTCAACCTTTTATTTATCTCACGGCACACTTTATAGTTAAACTTCCGAGGCATACTTACAGTGTGTTGATAGAAAAAAAACAAAGAGTAAAGAAAAGAACATACTTACTGTGCTTTAAACCTCTTTTGAAAATAATTCAATCAATGATCTTTATAAATTTTCCTGGCACACCTCAGACCCTCTCAGGGGACAGTGTGCTGGCACACCAGCTGGAATCCGGCTCTGGACAGGCTCCTCTGGTCATTCCCAAGGGCTGTCAGCCCAAGGCCAATGAGGAGCACTGGGCTGAGTGTGTGTATACAGTAGGTGCTCAGTGCTTTTCAGTAGTGACCATCCAGGGAGCCACGGCCAGCACTGAGGGACATGAGGGCCTGAGGGCACGGACAGCCCTCCCACCTTGGTGGGGCCCCCCAACCACCTGTATTCTGTTAGTTTTCTAACAAGCTGGACTTTTTCCTGCTCGACATAATCTCAGGGAAACTGGTGCTGGGCACTGCCCAGAGAGCACCTTGTGTTTTATCCTATTCCTCTCCCTTCCCCTCCCTGCTTCCCTCTGACCCCACCTCACTCCCTCCACACTGGACACATCCTTGCTGGCCTGGCTGAGGTCACTTCCTTCCACTGCATCTAAGCTATCACGACACGATGCTTGTGGTGCTCCAGTGAGACCTGCCCTGGGGTGGGGGCTGCATCCCCGAGGCTGGGCTAATCTTTCTGGGCTCTCAGGTCCCAGGACTATGGCTGCCTGGCCTTGACAGCCCCAGGGACTTCACATACGTACCCGAGAGAGAACTCTAAACACAGTTTGCTGATGGCCGCCTCTGCAGCCCACTGCTAGGGATCACAGTCCTGCCTCTACTCCTCTGTCCCCAAACCTGTTGCCCCAGACATAGCACTCAAGGTGGGACCCTGGACAGTGAAAAATCTTCTTCCCCACCACCCAGTTTGTCAGCATATGAGCTAGATGAGCACGTCACCCAGTCGCATGTCTTGGGGGACAGAGTAAGTGGGAGGTGTGCTCTGCATCTGCAGCTCTGAAACTTCCCGAGGGGATGGTGTGGAGCCCCGCAGGACTGGCATGGTCCTCTTTTCTGCACCTGCCCCTTCCTTTCATCTGCCTGTCCCAGGGAGCAAATGGAACCTGGAAATCTCACTCCCTTTAGCCAAAGTCAGTCTTGGCCCCAGTGCAGACAGGTCTACGTGTTTTGTGCAGATGCTGGTGTGCACCACCACCCTGATCCTCCCCCCAACCAGCCCTGTGGAGAAGACAGCCCAGCCCCAGCTGAGGGGCCAGGAAGACTGGCCAGGCAAGGCAGGCAGCTTCACCCAGGAGGCCCTAGCGCAGGGGTGAGGCATGTGGTGCTGGTAGCCCGTGTCCATGAGGCTGACCTAACTCACTGCTGGCCCAACTCTTAAATCAAGTAAGTGTGATCTATATAGGTGGTTCGTCCACACAGGAGCCCGTGCCCTGGCATAAGGCATGACTCATGGCCAGCACATGGTGCAGGTAGTGATGGCTGCTGGAAGCCATGGGCTCTAATTCAGAGAGGCGGAAGCTGGGAGGGGAGAGTGCCATTGCTGGCATGAGGCCATTGACTGATGTCCTGGTGTTCACAGGGATCTGTCCCAACTGAGAGACAAACACTCTCCCCAGAAAATGACCCTAGGAGATAAGAACGCATAGTCTCGGGCTGGCCTGCCTGCTGCATACAGCCTAGGATACGGCACCTCCGTCTGGAGCAAATGCAGCCTCTTGGAAGCCACAGCCCGGGGAGAGAGCACCATTGCTGTTCTTTTAGGCAAAGGTCCTCTGGACCCTACACGGCCCGAATGTGGAGCTCGCCCACTCCCACAAGTCCAGGCAGCACCAGAGGGCACCAGTCCTGAAACCCCTTTGCCTTGAGGACGTTAGCAGCCTCTCACCACCTGGTGGGGGTGGACCTTGTCCTGTCAGTCACTGGGGGCTGATGGTGCCACTCCCTGGGGAGACCCTTGTAGCTTCTCAGCTCTAAACTCCTGAGGCAGGGGCGCCTGAAGCCAGGTCCTCCCTGCTCCCTGCAGGGCCTGTGTCATTCCTGCTCTGCATCAACTCTTGGCTAACTCTGTTCTGACAAGGAGGTGTGCTGGGGATGTCCTGGGAAGTCCTGGATAAAATAGGACATCTTGTCCCATGCTCCGTTCCCACACTCAGCACACATCTTGAGGACTGAGGGTAGGGCCCCAGTTTTCATCCTGGAATCACTCTGTGGCTTTCACTAGCTCGTCTTGTTAAAAAATGGGCATACTTTGCATCTGGAATTGTCCTTCCTCAGGTCTGCCCCTCATTCCTGTAGGATGTGTCCATGCTGTGGTCTGTGTCCACAAGGCTGTCTCTGGCCGGTTCCCACTTTCGCGAGGACTGTAAAAGCCTCTGAGATGTAAATTCACTTTGTCAGCACCTACCAGTCACAGACCAAAGGGACTTCCAGACGGGTTCCTGACAGGTTTTCCAGGCCTGTCCCCAGCCTTTGCACGACTGGCAGGTTTCTGTAGATGACACTCTGTCCAGGGGACACTGTCTATGGCAGCTACAGTGGCCTTACTATGCCCATACTTCCCCAGCTTCCCTGGGCTCTGTGGAGGACAGTTTACCTGAAATCTGAGACATGGAGGGGGATAGTTGAGGTGGGCTGCACCTGGCAAATGGCCGAGGGCAGCCCCTGGTCAGCAGGAAGAATTTTCCAGGATGCCACCTGGTGGGGCTCGCTGGCCCCACAGCCCTCACTCACACGAAGCCTTGGGCTGCTCGTTGAGAGATTAAACAACCATCAGCAGACAGCTGCTTTGCCAGTCTTCACACAGCAGAATCCCTAGATGGACCCCATGCATTAGGAAGTGGTAAGGATCCTCCTGGCAGCAGCATGAGCCAGCAGTGCAGCCAAGGATAATTTATGGAGTGGCCCAGCACAGCAGCCTCATCCCTCTGGAGGACAGGCCAGTCCCCCATGGGGCAGCATTTGGACTTCACTCTGTAGGAAGGATGCACCATGCCTTCCGGTCAAAGGTTGCTGAGGGCGGGCAGCGTCCTGGTGATCTGGCCTCGTTCAGCATCTGAACCCACCCCCAACAAGCCTCAGGCAGGATCCTGTCACCTTTTGGGAATACACTTCCTGACAGGTGTCACCGTGAGCACGAGTGGTCTGCGTGGAGGCAGCGACCCACCCAGAGCACTCTAGGAAGCCTCTGCTTTCCTGTGTGCAAAAAACAGTGGCCCAGGCCACCCTGGGCATGTGACTGAGCAGCCGTGCTGGTGTCCTTGACCATGAAACAAGCACACTGTGTGGGTGTCCAAAAGCAAACAAAAAACACACAGAACAAAACTTTCTTGAACACAAGTTAACTAATTTTGAGTGTTTCACAATTCATAAAATAAATATAAGTCCCAGCATTAGACTAAAATACAGGGACAGAAACCTCCAGGAGAGCTTTCCATAGTTCTAAGGAAATTTATACTAACTCTGTGGGACACTGCCGAGAATTTAACAATCTGGTTGACTGGGCATTTCCTTGTTTCAAGAATAATTATAAAATTGTAAGTAGTCTGTACTATGTAATTAAGAAGTAGAGTCTAGACATTTTGAGTTTCTCTCGAGTGTAAATATATCACATAGTGTAATGTTACAGAATTTTCAGAAAATAAAGAACTAAAGGAATGATCATCTATTAACAATAACACCAGCGCTTGAAAACAGACACTGTAAAATTTTACTCCATATAATTCCTTTATTGACCGTGTTTCTGGTTTTTAGTGCTTTAAACAAGGTAATAATCTGTTAAACACACATTTTATTTCTTGCTTTTAAAAAATGAGTGTATGTGATTATATACGCAAAATAAATGTCTTATTAAATGGTGAAAACATTCAAGGTTATAATTTTTCCTTTAAGTGAGGATTTCGCCACAGTCCATACATTTTTTAAATAATCTTTTCTTATTTTTATTCTTTTCTAAATAATGTGCAGCTCATCATCTGTCTTGAAATCCTGGGGTCTGAGACATATGGAGGATCTTTCCCTTCCCGAGGAGACATGCTTTGGTCTTCTTTTTATGGATATCACTAATCTCCAGGTTTATTGCATTGTGATAAAAGAACACAGTTTGTGGTCTTCACACTTCTGGCCAATTGCTAAGATGTTCAGTATGATTAACATTTGGGTACAAGTAAAAAGAACTCGGATTTCTACACATTAACCTCAGTTATCAATCACTCTCCTCATTCAAAATTATCTCTGCCCTTGGGTGGGTGCTGGGGGCCTGCAGGTGTCCACCGTTGGAGTTGTGATTGTTGTTAAGTTATTGTCCAAAGAGGTATAACACACTCTCCTGACAGGTCCAAAGAGGTATAAGACACTCTCCTGACAGGACTGTGGTTTATTAACTTTGTCACCACGCTCCCAAGGGCATGACGGTCCATAATGATTACAGATTGTATGTTTATTGCCTAAATCATCCCTTTCTGACTCATTTCAAATTTTTTTGCCCCAAATTCTGATTCTGATATTCTTATCTGATATTAATATTGTCATTTTGATGTATCTTTGCCTATTTTTGTCTTTTTAATTATTATTTTTTTTACTTTTTATAGCAATTTAGTTCCAGATGAAAATTATGTTTAAATCTCCTGTTAAAGTTTTTGTCTTTTGGTATTTAATCTATTCCAATTTGTTAAGGCAACACATGTATTTGATCTTTTTCCTACCGTTTTCATTAGAACTTTTTGTTTTGTTATTCCTGATTTCTTCAGCTGTTCTGCAGGACAGCTCATCATCGGTCTTGAAATCCTTCTGCCGCTCTATCCCCACTTGCAAAGTGGGAATTCTGCACTATGACGCTCTCTGGGATTGATCTTTACCTTGTTTTAATAACTCTGTGCCTGCCTGCCTGCCTGCCTGCCTTCCTTCCTTCCTTCTTTCCTTCCTTCCTTCCTTCCTTCCTTTCTTCCTTCCTTCCTTCCTTTCTTCCTTCCTTTATTGACAGAGTCTCATTTTGCCACCCTCAGTAGAGTGCTGTGGCATCATAGCTCATAACAACCTCAAACTCTTAGGCTCAAGCAATTCTCTTGCCTCAGCCTCCCAAGTAGCTGGGACTACAGGCACCTGCCATAACACCTGGCTATTTTAGAGACAGGGTCTCACTCTTGCTCAGGCTGATCTCCAACCAGTGAGCTCAGGCATTCCACCTACCTTGGCCTCCCAGAGTGCTGGGATTACAGGTGTGAGCCACCATGCTAAGCCTCTTTGTTTCTTTATTTGTGTTAAAATTATCCCCCCAGCCTCTCTACCAACCCCTCCCCCCCACCCCTGTCCCCCCAGCCTCTCTACCCCCAACCCCTCCCCCCCACCCCTGTCCCCACCAGCCTCTCTCTCCCCCCAGCCTCTCCCCTGAGCCTCTTTCTACTCAGCCTCTCTGCCCTTACCCCTCTCCCCCGGCCTCTCTCCCTCCAGCCTCTAGGACTCCTCTCTGCAGGCTGCCTCCTTTCTTCCCACTTTGTGTTGACGTTAACTGGCATGTTATTACAAGTAGTTTTTATTGCTGTATTTTAATTTATTTCTAGAATGTTCTCTCAGCAATTACATTATGTACCATTACTACATTATCAGTGTATAGTTAAAATTAACTTGTAAAGTTAAAACTAGTATATTTGATTTTAACCTGTAAAATTTGGTTTTAACACAACATTTTGCTCTACCAAAAAAAAAAAAATCTATGTACTGATTTTCTTTTTATTGGGCTTAAGAATTTTATCAAGTAATTTCCCCCCTGAAGTTTATACAGATTGCTGAAACCATATACAGCAAAATATTTCTTCCCTTGCTTATGAATAGTAGCAACATAGCATGTGCTTTTTCTTAGTTTTATGGATTGGAAGTCCAGATTCAACAGGATTATGGGACGAGGTAGAGGTGGAGCGTCATTCCTTTGTTGAGACTGTCATTTCCTTGGTGAAGTGGCTTAGTGCCTCCACAGAAAAATTAATTGACCATATACAGGGTGGACATAAAGGTCACGTGCAATTTAAAATAGTTCAGCGTAGTGGATCACACAGGAACGTTATGTCCACCCTGTATGTGCGAATTGATTTCTCCACTTTCCATTCGTTAATATGGCCGTTTGAGTTTTTGTAGTTCTAATATCATCTTGATTACAGTAGGTTTTTAATAAACCTTGAATTCAGATACCATTAGTCCTCCAACTTTGTTCTTCTTAGGCAAAATGATTTTAATGAGTCTGAGTCTAGGTCATTTGTATTTCAATAATTTTAAAACAAACTTGTCCATTTCTCCAGAAATGGGTTGGAATTTTTGGCTGGATTTGTGCTGAATCTAATGATAAACTTGTGAGGACTTGACACCTTCACAACGTTGTGTCCTCTGATCCCTGAGGGTGGTGTATCTCTCCATGTATCTAGGAGGGTGGAGTATTGCTCTATTTATGTAGGAGGATGTTGGAGCTCTCCATGTATTTAGGAGAGTGATGTATCTCTCCCTTTATATTGGTTTTTAAAGATTTTTCTCAGCAATGTTTTGCAGTGTTTCATTTCCAGGTTTTAAACTTTTTTTCATATTTTATTCATATTTTAAATACTTTAATACTAGTATAACTATATATCTTTAAAATTTGTATTCTTTTGCTTGTCGCTACCTGCAACCTTGCTGAGCTCATTAATTCTAATGTCATTTTGTATATTTCTTAGAATTTTCTCCTTAAATATTCCATAGATTTTGCAGTATGTGTTTAATCTAATCTACAGACAGTTTCAAATAATACTATTAGTTTCAATGATAGTGTGAATAACATATAATACAAATTCTACAAATCCTCTTCTAGGTGTATGTCCAAAGGACCCAAAATCATTTGGCAATAAAGGTATTTGCACCAGATTGTTCATTGCAGCTCAATTCATAATTGCCAAGTCATGGAAGAAGCCCAAGTGCCCATAGACCCATGAATGGATTAATAAATTGTGGTATATGTATACCATGGAATACTATGCAGCATTAAAAAATGAAGACTTTACCTCTTTTATGTTTATATGAATGGAGCTGGAAAATATTCTTTTAGTAAAGTATCTCAGGAATGGAAAAAAAGTATCCAATGTACTCAGGACTACTGTGAAACCAATTTACAATCACTCACACTTGCATATGAAAAATCAAACACGACTATAGCCTAGGATGAAGGTTGGAAGGGGAGAGAGAGGAGAAGGGAGGGGGGTGGACGGATAGAGGGAGGGTTAGTAGGGGGACCACACCTATGGAGCGTATTGAAAGTACAAGTTGGATCTATCAGGTGTAGAACACAAATGTCTTTATCCTGCAATTGGGTAAATGAGGTGAAGGCTATGTTGATTAGTAGGATGAAAGCACTCCAATTTATACAAATAACCAACACAGTGAATCCCGTAATGGCATAAATGTATTCACGATCTATGTACAAATGACTTAATAAAAAAAATTTTAATTTCTCTCTCTTACCCTGTTGTCATCGATGTCATTTGTTTCTTGTCTATAAGCATGCATTTCTTATACAAAAACATACATAAAGGTGTATACGGAGGATGCTGAAAAATGCATACACATTGTACTACTCAATATATACTAATAACAACGATAAATGCATGCCGTGTTTTAGCACCTCTCATAATTGCAAAAGTCAAATGTGACTTGAGTATTGCGATTTTCATAGTTTTTTCCTTTTTAAATTATGCATACATTTATCGGCACCTTCTGTACTTACATGTGTACAGTTTTTATACATGCCTAGACCAGTGGTTCTCAACTGCCAAAATGTGTTTTTATTGTTACAAAGGGGTCGCGACCCACAGGTCGAGAGGTGCTCGTCTAGACAATATAGGCATGTGTGTGAACACAAGCATACATGACCAAATTCATTGTTGTGATTATTATTTTAGATAAACTCTTATCTGTTAGATCATTTAAGAATAGGAAAAATGCAAATTTTATTTTACCTTCACTTATTTCTTCTTGGTCTTCCTTTCTTTAAGAAGAGCTGAGTTTCCGACCTTCGTTATTTTTTGTTCCTGCCCTAGAGAACTGCAGTTAACATTCTCTGTAGGACGGGTCTATTGGCAACAAGGTGTCTCTCTGCCTCTGCTCTGTATAAGGGTTTTTTCCCTTCTCTTTCACTTTTATAGAATTATTTTTCAAGACACAAAGTTATAACTCGGCAGTTTGTTTTTTTTCCATCAACACTTTAGCTATTTCACCTGTTCTCTCCTTACTTGCAGAGTATCTGAGAAGTCACATGGTATTTTTTTTTGTTGTTGTTCCCGTACAGATGAGATATTATGTGTGTGTGTGTGTGTGTGTGTTTGGGAAATGTGGTTTGTTTGTTTGCTTGCTTATATACTCTCTAGCTTTTTAAAGGATTGTTCTTTATCTTGGATTTTCTGTAGTTTGAAAACGACACAAAGGAATAGGATTCTTTAGGTGTTTATTCTGCTCTTTGTTGATCTCCAGGCTTCCTGATCCTCTGATTTGGCATCTGATATTAATTATGACACTTTCCGTCATAATTTATTCTAGTATTTTCTGGTATTCCTTATACTTGTGTTATATCTTTTATGCTGTCCCAAAGTTCTTAGATATTCTTTTCTCTTTTTTTTTTTTTCAGTCTTTCTTCTAGTTGGCGTTCACTTTTAGAAGTTTTTATTGATGGATTCCTAAGGTTAGAGATTCATCAGCCGGGTCTGGTCCATCAACAAGCCCATGGACGGTGTTCTTCATTTCTCCTAGAGTGTACTCGGTCTGTAGCTTTTTGTTTTGGTTCTTTTCTTGTTTATTATACCTTTGGAATTTTTTTTTTTTAATATTAAAGGGGTACAAATGTTTTTGATACATGACTTGAGTCTGGGCTGTAAGTGTGCCCATCCCCCAAGCAGTGCTCACTGTACCCATCAGGGGCTTCTCGACCCTCCCCTCCCACCTTCCCAGCTTGATTTCTAGTGACTCCCATCTCCCTGTGTGCACCTGCAGACCCACTGGCCAGTTCCCATTGAATGATTACACCTAGGGCTTGTTTTCCCGTTCTTGAGAGATTTTCCTTAGGATAATGGTCTCCACTTCCTTCCTTCCATATTGCTACAAAAGGCAGTAATTCAGACTTTTAAATGGCTCTATAGTATTCCGGGGCACACAAATGGCACATTTGCTCATCCACTCATGAATTACTAGGAACTTGGTTTGATTCTGCATCTTTGCAACTGTGCATTGTGCTGCAGTAAACATTAAAGTGTAGGTGTCTTTTTGGTTAAAGAACTCATTTTCTTTGTGGCACGTCCCCAGCCGTGGGATTACTGGGTCGATGATAGTCTACCTTTACGTTCTTTGAGCAATTTGTCCCCTTATGTTGCCATCTGGCCTTCATGTTGTTTTCTATCAGAATCCTTCATGTATCCATTCATGTTGCTCAAAATTCTCATTCTGATAATGTCAATATTCCTGCCATGTCTTGTCCTGATGCTTCTCTGCCTCTCCACTTTTTTATTTTTTATTTTGTGAGTGTTGGCTTTTAGTATGCCTTGTAATTTTTCCTTGCTAACTGGGATGATGTTCTGGTAGAAGAAACTGTGTGGGTAGGCCTCTCTGGAGGTGGTGGTGAGGTGTGGTGTAAGGGGAGGGATCTCAGGCCTTGTGATTAGTTTCTATGTTTCCAAGGCCTTGGTCTTGCACTTCGAACTTCACACATGTTTCTCGTCCTCCCTCCTGCCCACGTGGGCCAGGAAGGCATCAGTGATCTGGAGGGGGGTATTTCCCTTCTCTCAGCAGAAGGCTGGAGCTCAGCATTTCCAACCCCCACGTCATCTGGGCTCTGATAAAACCCAGCAGGTCGGGTTTTGGTTACATCATTTCTGCTGCGGGAAGAGCTTGTGAGGAAGAACAGATTGTTCTGGCATTCTTCAAACTGATTCCTTTTGCCCTTCTCCTGCCTAAAGCAAGAGGCCTTTTTTCTACAACACGTACTGTAACAGCCTGGTCAAGCTCCTGGAGCTGAAACTCATGAAAGTGGCAGGCCCTGGAACTGAGTCTTCCTGGTGCTTTGAGCTTTCAGACTGTCTTGTTTTGGCCTCTAGGAATTTGCCAATTCTGGGTCTGTCCCACCTTAGCACTGGATCCTGTGGGGGTGATACCTGAGTCTCTGCTCTCCTGACCACGGCTCCTCACGCATGCCTGCCCTGGGGTTAGTGATTTTCTCTGTGTCCACATGTGTTTAGGGATCCTAGGAGGGCTGTTGATTTTTCAGCCCGTTACTTCCTTTTACTGAGATCAGGATGGAGCTGTAATTTCCAGTTTGTTTACATCTGGAACTGAAAATGGGAAGTCTTCATATAAGCCTTCATTTATTTATTTATTTATTTATTTATTTTTTGGAGACAGTGTCTCATTTTATCGCCCTTGGGTAGAGTACCACGGCGTCCTAGCTCACAGCAACCTCCAGCTGTTGGGCTTAGGCAATTCTCTTGCCTCAGTCTCAAAAGCAGCTGGGACTATGGGCTCCCAGCTATTTTTTGTTGCAGTTTGGCCAGGGCCAGGTTTGAACCCGCCATGCTTGGTATATGGGGGCCAGTGCCCTACCCACTGAGCCTCAAGTCCTCCCTACGCCATCATTTTTATTCCTAAAATTAATTAATAGTACTAATTACATTGAATTCTATTTCAAATAAAAACCAGCCTTTCATTCTTGGGAGGAACCCTATTTAGGCAAGCTGCAACAACATTTTTGTGTATTTTTTGAGTTTATCTATATAACTTTGTTAAGAAATGCTTTTGTCTCTATTTTCTGGAAAGGTATTAGCTCATATTTTAATTTTTCTAATATTTTTGACTGTTTATATTAACTGCATACTAAGTGAGCTCGTGTGAAATAGGCATTATTTCCTCCTTTAAAATGTTTTAGGACTAACCAGAAAAGCCACTTGGACCTGGAGGTTTCTTTATAGGAAGATTTTTAGATACAAGTTCAGTTTCTTTAAAAGTATAGGGCTATTTATGTTGTCAATTTCTTTTTGAGTGAGCTTTCCTATTCTGTGTCTTTCATTAACCAAATCCACTTCGTCTATGCAAATCATTTCTGAAGAATCATTCAGCTTATTTCCTTATGTTTTTTTTATTATCTGCTGGATCAAACAATGCGGGTCCCCCCCCTCCCCGCAGTCATTAATGATACTAGGAATTGGGAGCTTGTCTTTGTTTTTTCTTAATTAGCCTGGCTAGAGATTTATCAATTTTATTGATCTGGTCAGAAAAACAACTTTCAGGTTAATTGATTTTCTTTATTGATTGTTTTCTGTTTTACTGACACCTGCTCTTATGCTTGCTATTTCCCTTCTTCTGCTTTTCCTTAGTGTTAGATTTTTTTCTCTTTGTCATAAATGAGTGGACCCAACACCAGCTTCTGTTCTGGACCTGTTCTCCCTCCACAAGCAGTCACCTCTGGGCTGGGCAGCTCCTGGTGGCCTTCCTGGTGGTGCCGTCTGCTGTGACATGGGGCTGCCGTGATGTGGGGCTCCCGTGACGTGGGGCTGCCGTGATGTGGGGCTTCTGTGATGTGGGGCTGCCGTGATGTGGGGCTGCTGTGACATGGGCTGCCGTGACATGGGGCTGGCTTCCCTGCAGCACCCCCAGAGCACCTCCCCTGGCTCTCTCACTGGTCCCACATGGGCTGGATTTCAGACACAGATGAGGGAGTTCTGAACTGAAGATTATGAAATATTTTTGAGTATTGCTTCTTAATAAAAGGATGTGAGCCCCACTCTGTGAATACTTCAGGCAGGACCAAGAAAGGTACAGGCCATTAGTATTTTAAACAGGAAAAATCCTTAAAATAATGCCTGAATGGAGTCACACGTGAGGTCAATCACTGCCCATGAATGGCAAGGCCAACTTACCTTCTTTCACATGAAACATTCTTGAGACTCGAGGATAAACCTTTTCCACTGTTATTGGAGCAGTGGCCTTCTCCCTCCCCTGGGCAGAGAGCAGATGGCTCCCTGGTCCTGCCCTCTGGAGACCCTGAAGGACGTGGGACCCTGGGCTCCTGTGTATTCAGCTCCAGAGAAGACACTTTCCAGCCTGTGAGAGGAAGTTCTCCAGCCTCTGAGGAAGGTCGTCTGGGCACCCGGCTCCTGAGGGCAGCCAGAGAAAGGACAGGAACTGAAGTGACAAAGGGCAAGTTCCAAGAGCATGAAGACTCGATGTCCAGGGTGGATGTGACAACTCAATGTCCTGGATGAATGTGACATGAAGACTCAACGTCCAGGATGAATGTGACATGTGTGTCTGTGGTGCTGCAAAAACCACAGACCCTGGTGGATCAAATTTAGAAAAAAACTAAATTAATGGAGAGATACACTCACTACATTCTCTAATCAGAAGACTCTCCACCCTTAAGGACAGGCCTGGGATTTCATGTCCTGGAAAGAAATAAAACAGGAGAAATTCTGGGATCCTTAGAAGCAGACCACAGACCATGGCATCACCGAGGTTGTGGGGCAGAGATAATTGTAGGATAGGTCACCTTGCAGGCTGTCTGGGGCTTGGAGGAGGGGTCATAGGTCTCTGCTCAGTTGGTCATTTGCCAAAGTTCTAGGCATCATCGTTCAGTCTCCACTACCCACACCCTCAGCATCCCCACAGAGGCCAGGTTACCCCATTCCCTGTTCCTTCTTGTCATCTCTGCTCAGAAAACACATTGCTGGTGTCCTGTCTCTTACTGCATTGGTGACAATAGAGCTTGGGAACTTCACAACCTCCCCCAGTTTCTAGTCTGCAGATGGAGAGCCATCTAGGAACGTGTGTTCACCGTCAATGCCAGGCATGGATGTGGGGTGATTAGGAAGGAGCAGGCTGGGAAGATTTCTCTTCCACTGACCTTGACCATTTTCCTACATGTGTTAAAATGAAGAAACCCCCATTTACTTGGGAGAAACCTTCTAACCTGGGAATCATGGATGGCTCATTCCCTCCATTCTCTTATGGCACAAGGGGAGAACCACTCGCCTGGATTTCAGGAGGCAGAGTTTTTGCAGGACACCAGGAAAGTCATCTGAGGCTCAGTGCGCCTGAAAAGGTGGGGGACTGGACCCATCTAACTCAAAGGCCCTTTCAAGGTAAAACGGGATGTGGTTTTGGAATGAGAACCATGTTCTGATAACTGGGGAAAGCCACGGCAAGAAGGCCTGATATTGCAGCTTTTTGCTCAGGTGCACGGCACGGAGCCCTTCACTGGCTGGCTGATGAACAGGAGGCTGCCAAGGAGAGAGGAACAGAGACAGGGAAAGCTTAGAAGGACTAAAACAGGGCACCCCAGACATAACTGGCTTACAAGTGAGGACAAATTACCAGCGACACTGTAAGGCCTGGTGGAAATAGCAGTTGATCCTGGGCAAAGTGCTCAACTACACCTGTTAAAATAGAAAACTTCCTTCTTTACTTGGGGGAAACCTACATGTATTTTAACACATATAGAAATGCCTGGCCCCAAGCTGTTTGATGGTGTTAAAAGCACGTAGGTTATGTTTTCTTAAAGTCACAACTAAACAGTAAACCAGCTCAGATTCAACAGTTTCCAGTTCTCAGCTTTTATTTCTAAAGTCGTATTAAATGTTAAATGTCACTTTGTTACTTATCTACACAATCTTAGGCATCTTGAACACCACCAACCTTCCACTTAATCTGGGAGGTGAGAGTCTCTGGCTCATGGTGGCTGGTGTGTCTCTAGACCCACAAAAAGGAGCAAACTTTGCAAGATGAATTCATCAAGGCTTCAACTCTCTAAGACCATAGGTTCAAAGAAAACATAGTTAATACAAAAGTAAGCATGTAGGTGAAATTACATACAGGATTTTTATAAAAGGCCAACCACTGGTTCCTGTTCGGCCAGGCATCCCTTGCCTAGGCGGGGCTGCTTGCCGCTCCTGGTCGTGGGGAAGCTCCCCCAGGATAATTAGATGCAGGTGTGGGGCAGCCCCAGCCTGACCAGGGCTCTTTCTTCCACGGAGGACGCCTTCCTTGCAAGGTCAGCTCAATCAGCCCTAGGGACTTTGACAAGTTCAGAGTCAGATCAGTCAGCCTTGGGCACTTTGATAAACTCCTCTGCCCTCCCAGTTCATTCCCCATGGAGAGCAGCCCTGAAACATCAGACGCGCTTCTGTGGTTGAGTTTGGAGGGTAAGGATGAGGTAGGAAGGAGTTTGGGCAGAAACCGGCCTTGCTCAGCCCTGATCCACGAGTGCTCTGAAAGGCCTTAGATGGAAAGTTGCATCAGGATGATATCCTGCCTCTCGGGGGCCTCACTCTGCAGCCACGGCGCTGTGGCAGTGAGGGGCGCACACCCCTCTATGCTGGCCCTGAGGAGGGGGTTCTCATGTGAAGGTCAAGTTTACAGCTCTTAGGGAGGGGGTTCTCATGTGAAGGTCGAGTTTACAGCTGAAATATGATTGCTCAGGTGCGTGGCAGGTGCCCAGCCGTGGAGCAGCCGTGTGGAGACCGAAAGGCATTTGCTTCCAGTTTTTGTTTACTGGTTGATCCACCTGAAAAGAGTGTCCGGACATATGTCCAGCAGCTGGGACCAACAGGACAGAAACCCTGAATCATGGCTCTGTGGGAGAACCGCGGATCCTGGAGGCAGAGGCCCTGGGGGCGCCAGGAGTTTGCTGAGTCTCTGAGTCTCACCTGCAGACGATGGGACTGCACTGCTGTGATGCACTGCTGTGACTCAAAGGCTCCTCTATGGCCAGACACTACGGGGCTTTGGAAGGACGTGAACTTAACAGGCGGCAGCGTGGGAGCTTTGCTCGCCAGTGTCACAGGGTTTACAACTAGAAGGTGACAAGCGATTTTCTGGCGGAAGCAGTGGTCGGCAGTCACTCTCACGTCCTGTCCTGTCCCCATTACTAGGAGTTGTGAGAGGTGAGGGAGGATGGAGGAGCAACCGTGAGGGCCGGATTCCTGCCTACGCTGTTCATGGGATATGATCAATCTCGTCATCTCACCACCCGGGCGCTTCCTGAGAGCGCGGTGCCCCGCCGACCAGTGAGTTCTCCCTGATAATAGAAAAGCAGCACCTTCCCGAGGACATTCATTCAAACACACCTCCTTTTCTCAATCAATACGATTAATAGGAATGCATATTTGTATTGGAGATGGCGAGAGTCAATTTGTTCTGGAAGTTCGGGGGTCCCTGGGACATATCAGTTCTCTATTTAGTGTGTTGTTGAGCTCAACCATCGTAAGACGCGGTTTTCAATGCATTTCCCGAAATTCCTCTTCTGATTTCTCACGTCAAGGGAGAGTCTAATTGGATTTTTAATCTTTGGCTAATCATGCTACATGCTGCATGCTGGGCTTAGGTGGAAACTGAAAAGGACTTTCCACCAGCCTATTATCACAAGGCGAGCTTGAAGGTAGCTCGAGTCAGTAGGAGAATGATACGACGAGCCCTTGGTGGCAGGGACGCCACACGGAGACCACACTCCTCTCTCTCCGGGAAGCCCGTCTCCTGCCTTTGAAGCAACTTCGAGAGCATAGCCAGTCATGGGTAACTTTCTTCTGGTTTCTGCATTTCAATATCAGGCTTTTTTAATGTTTGCTTTCAGCTAATTGACTCGAGGTCTAATAAGTTAGTGATGATGGGCACAGAGCACCAGTGACCCCTGCCACTGTGGAGAGCCAGAATTGAAGGAGCCGTCCTGGTCCGCCTAGATGCTTCTTCCCAGGGCTCCGATGTCCTGTGGGGGCAGGCACAGCGTGAGTGATGGGACTGGGTCCTGACAGTGTCTGCACAGGAGTCACTGAGAGAGACACCTCAGAGAGTGAAACCATTCGGCCCGTGCTGCCGGCTCCCGGGGGCGTCCTGCCCTCCTGAGAACTGGTTACTGTGGTGCAGCCCAGCTCCCTATGAAGCCCTCACACTGTCCTTTCCATCCTGCCCGCCTGTGCTGTGGCCCAGCTCCCTGTGAAGCCCTCACGCTGTCCTTTCCATCCTGCCCGCCTGTGCTGTGGCCCAGCTCCCTGTGGAGCCCTCACTCTGTCCTTTCTTGGAGAATCATCACAGGAAAATTGAACTTTGATGAGAAGTTTAATCCTGTTGTTTCCTTCTTGCTGTGGGAGGCGCGCTTTCCTGAAGTCGTCTGCACCACGCTTCCCTCCTCAGGGCAACTAGCCTAATAATGGAAATGGACGGGGCTGGGAACCGCACACGGTCAGGTTGGTCTCTGACAACGCCTCCTATTAAAGGGAATCTGGGCGCCTGCACAGTGCCGGGCTATTGAAACACATGCACAGGCATCCTGAGGAGCCGGCTCTGGGACTCAGAGCAAAGGAGGCCGTCTGCCTGCCATCGGGCCTCAGCGTGACTACGGCGGCTTCATTTCCAGATGCTCACACTGCATCCATTTCCAGGACGCTCCTGGCAAATCACCACAAACTCAGGGACTTAAAATAACAGAAATTTACCGTCTCACAGATTTGGAGGCCAGCAGTCCGACATCTCGGTGCTGGCGGGGCCAGGCTCTCTCTCTTTGTGTGCCGTCCTCTTAGCGAGCGCCCAGGGAGCAGTGTCCCTGGCTCCTGGCTGTGTCCCTCAGTGTTGGCCTCCTCCCCATGTGGCCTTTGAACCCCCGTTTGTGCCTTCTTTTAGGGGTGCCCCTCTTTCCCTGTCCCTGTGTGAGCAGTCATTGCAGTAGACTCAGCCCAACCCGGTGAGACCCCAGCTCCCAGGTACCCACGCTAGGCCTCACATCTTTCTTGGGACACCAGTGAGCCCTGATACATACTGTCAAGGAGAAGGGTGGATGTGCCCTGCAGCAGCCTTTCCTTGTCAGCTCTGATGGGGCCACGGGGATGGGCATCCGAGTTTCTCGGGGCCCATCCTGTCTCTCCTCACCATCGGTGCCTCTGGCCTCTCAGGGTCGCTGTTCACGCCTGGCATCTGGTGCAGTGTCTGCCTGAGGCTCTCACTCCTCTCTTGTCTATGGGTGTCCAGAGCTTGTGATCTCACTCTCAGGACCACCCTCACCTCTGGGGGCTTCCAAAGCTCAAGGAGTCTAAAAGTTCCTTACAAAGTAGGGGTGTTCTCTCTGGGGGTGACACTGAGTGCAGGGTGGAGGTGTGGTGGGAAGACAGGGCTAACTTGCAGAGCACTGAGCCAGGCAGTGTGGCTCCACAGTTCTCCAGTGGCTGTGCCCAACACCCCGACCTCCAGCACAGGGTCACATCTCCCCTGCCCCCACCTGCACGCTCCCTGTCCACGGCCCCTCCTCGGACCTTCTTACTTTGGCAGGTGCCCCCATTCCAGGTCTTTACTGATCACTGTGCACACTTCGCCTCTCCGCATTTGCCCCAGGGTGACCACAGGGCCACCAGAAGCCACCCTAGCCCTCACCGGCCACTGTCCTCAGGAGTCGGGTGGGATGAAGTTTTGAGTCTTATGCTTTCTCATCTTTATTTCTGTGACTCCTTTTTCTAGTTTGCAAAGGTGAACTTATTTTCCGTATCTGAGCAGGTTGACACACTGTTTGAAATATGCAAAGGTAGGAATGTAGGGAGACAGATGGGCAGGAGAGGGCAGGGATGGCTGGCGTGAGCCCAGCTTCCAAGGGAGGAGGGTGGCACCGAGGGACAGGGAGGTGCAGACAGCGGAGGGCAGGTGCTGGAGGGGCAGGCTGGGCGGCATGGACCCTAGAAGGAGGGGAACAACAAGAGCTGCCAAAAACAGAACTCGGAGCAGGCAGGAGTTGTGGGGAGGGAACTCCCGCTTCCCCAGGGCCTGAGGCTGACCACGTGACATGTAATAGTCATCCAACCCCCTTTAACTTCTACCAGGTCAACAGTGTCCTTGTAACTCTCAGGGAAAATGACTCCCCCAGATTACCAGACTAATAATGTGTGGAGTCTGGACTGATGGAGTCAATCTGGGCCCAAAACGTGTTTATGAATTCAATACAGAGATGACAGTTTTGAGCTGTGAACAAAAGGAATTATCTGCAAAATGAAACTGAAAGTGAAACTAGGAGGGTGGTGGAAGCCTCTGTGTGGTCTGGGGTGGCGGCTGGGCAGCTGGGGAGGGCCCAGGAGGGCAGGCCACCTTCTCTGCTGTGTCCCCGCAGAGTGCTCAGGCTTCCCAAATTGTTTTCATAAACACTTATTTTTCACTGAAGCCAATCGTTCCTGATGAATTCAGTGTTATGGGATATATATATATATATTTTTAAATACATTACCATTAGAGAAAGAAGGATAGTAAGGACAATCTGAGGTAAGGGAGACACACCGTTGATGGCTGAGAACGCCCCCCTGCAGGGCTCCACCACAGGGCCACACGGGGTCTCTGCTGCCGGCTCCCAGCTCTGCAGCCGCAGGGGCACCTGTGCGGCCACCCCAGCCTCAGAAGGAGGCAGGAAGCCAGAACCCTGCCCTTTTCTCTTCATCTGTGCAATAATTTAACCTTCCATCTACATCCTTAAGCTGACAAGTGGCCAGTTTACAATTCTACTAGCAATTTTTCCCCCAATATTTTTGTATGCGCTTAGATTTAGGTGCCCTAGTTTAATGAAAATATTTACCAAACTAAACATAGAATCTTCCCCTCCAATAAGGCAGTTAGCTGTGAAGGGTTAGACTTGCTTTACTCTCGGGGGGGGAAATCATTTTCTTAATAAGAGATATTACTCAGTTTATTTAAAAAATAATCTTCTATTTAAAATTTATTTTTTATTATTTTCTGACTCTGGTGTAGATATTGTGCAATGCTTCCAAGACTAGGATGATATAACACACTCGTGAAAAAAATCACAAATATACATTAAATGCATATGAGCTTTGAAAGTTGTGTTTGAAAAAGACTTAACCCCTTTCATTGAGATCATGTTTGCCGTTCCCTTTGTTTAAAATATGTCTAAGAATTCTACTTCTACTGCAAAAATAAATGATAAATTATTTATATATACCAATTATTTATTATTATTTATGCAAAGCTTGTCACATTATGCATGCATAAGGGGATTAAATCACTGCTAACCTGCAAAGCCTTTAGGGGCATTCTACGCTAGTGAAGGGTAGCACGGTCCCCCCTCGGCAGATGTATGCACTGGGAGCCTATATGTGGTGTACGTACCTTTGCATAGAAATGGAGGGGAACATGGTATCAGAAAAGTATCAAGCAGGAATGCTTATCCACCTAATTTCGAATTTTTATTATCTTGGCATTAAATAAATAGCTGAGAGAATTGTCATGGTATGGTGTGCATTGTAACGTAGACTTAAAAATGTTCCCTGGTTTAAGTTTAAAACTAAAAGGAGCAGATGAGCTCAACTGAAAAAAAAAGTGTGCTTTTCCTAAGGCAGTGGTTTTGTCATATAATAACGACATATTACAATCAAGAAAGAGAGATAAATCAGAAAAATACCATGATATTAGAACTTGTCACGGTGCTTCCTGAGAGCATTCTGAATTTCAAGGCAGATTCAGTGGAGGTATTTTTCCCCCAAATATTAATGCATATAAATGAAATTATTAGCAGCATTCATTTTTAATGGGAAACCTAATGGAGGACTCGCAAATCGACATAACTATCCTTTGATCCTGTGAAGGAACGTTTTCCAGTTCTCAGGGCAAAAATTATATCCAATATGAGGATGCTAAAAAAACACCTATTTTTGCAATTGACAGCTCAAAGATGTGGGCCGTCTGGGGTCTGCCGGCAGCCGCTCACAGCCTTTGCTGCAAATCAGAGCAATTGGGATTATCTGGAGCTCAGGGAGGCCCAGCCCTGGGGCAGAGGCAGGCTCCTGGGCAGAGTCCAGGGCTCGCCATGGCATTCTAGACAACTGAGCGAGTCCATTGCTGGACTCTTAACCCAAATTATCCCACCAGTAAAGGCACTTCATCAGGTTTGTGATGGCACTTGCTCACTCTGGCCACTTGGGAGTCACCTTTGTTCAAACACCTTGTCTATATTGGTGACATGCAACTCTTCTTTGATGATGCACAGTATTTATAATCTTAGGTAATTTGTTGTGTTAATTCTCATAACAGGTGAAACGGAGGGCCATTCCTGTAACGTGTCAGAGCTCATATCTGCTTTGCAGCCCCAGGAGCCACGCCCTGGCCCAGATCCATGCAAAGTGCCTGGCACCCACGCTGTCCTTGCAGACTGGTCTCCTACGCCAAGATCAGCTAGGATTCCCTCATTTTTGAGCATTCAGGTTAAATAAAATATGCAACTTCTCTGTCGTTATGCCTGGTAATTAGAACTCTCCAGAAGCTCTTTCTTTCTGCTTTATAATAATAATATTTCTTTGTTTTCAATTTGAGCTTTCTCTTTAGTTCTGTCCTTAGACAAAAGGTTTTCAGATGCTGCACACTCTTTATATTCATGACAGAGATATTCTAAGACCTCTGAGAATTCCCAAATTTGCAAATATCACTGAGGAATTTAATTAATTTCCCGCATAAAATACAGTTAAGTATAGCTGAAAAATTTAAATGACATGTTAAGACTGTCAACAAATCCACCCAGTACCAAAGATATACATCAGCTGTTGTCTCTGAGAATAAACTCCCTCCGTGGCAGGAGGACCGGAGTAACCTCCACCATTACTCTGTTTTTCCTGGTGGGTACAACTGAGGCTGAGATAGGGAGGAGGGGAGATGGCAGGTGGGGTGGCAGGGTGGGGGCTGTGGGAGGTGGGCAGATGGGGGACGCTGGGGCACCTCCCTGCTCTGGCAGTGTCCAGGCTGGGCTGTGAATACCCTGAGCTGCTCACTGGGACAGACACACACAGCTCGAGTCAGGCAGTGGACCAGGGGGAACCGACCTGTCAAAACCACACCCATGCAGTTTAAGGTCACTGGGAAATCCCTCTGTGCTGTAAGAATGCCTTTCTCCTGTGAGTGGGACTGGTGGTGGGTTCCCAATGAGGTGGAGCCCCTGAACTCACTGGGGCCTGAGGATGTGGCCACACCTCTGGGCCCTCTAAAGGCCAAGCAGTGGGCACCCCACAAAGATGTCCCTGCAGAAGGCGGGACAAAGGGCGGCTCCCGCCACCCTCTCAGGGCGGTTGACGTCTGTGTGTGGCCTGGAGTATGCCATGTCTCTCTGTGGTGTGTCTGTCTGTGTGTCTGGGTGCAGAATCGCTGCAGACTACAAACAGGCTGTCGTCTGTGAGGTCAGCTCCCCACACAGCCGCGTGCAGACGCTGGCACACGTCCTCAGCATCTTGAAGTGATTTAAAAGGGTAATTAGTCTGTGGCATCTTCCGGGGCCCTCTGAGGGTTAGTGTCCATCCTGTTTGTCACTGTTTTTCTCCTAATCCCCCCTAATGAGGGTTTATGTTAACACGGATAAGCCCTCTTGGTGAGCACTACCCAGCTAGCAGTGCTGATGTGGGACAAGCTGCTCAAATGTCACTGCCTTTGGCGATGTGGCCGGGGGATGTCAGAGGGTGTCCATAGGGGAGCGTCCACGTGGATCATCCAGGTTTTATAGCCACTGCTGTTAGACGGGAATCCTTCCAGAAGGGTCTCTACTCTCAGTTCTTATTCTTTCCAGGACTTCGTGTTTATTTCATTTTGCCAAGTTTTCTGTATTGGAGGAGGATGCCTGGACCTTGCATGCGGTCTCCTCCCCAGGAAGGCCCTGCGGAGCGGGGCTCAGTCCCACTCTTCCTTGGAACCCAGAACTTCTGCACAGGCCCAAACGAAGACTCAGAGCTCTTTGAACTTGGTGGCGGGATTTGGAGGTCATCAGCTTGTGGAGCTGGTGCTGGTCTCTCTGTGGCCTCTTCCGTATTTAGTGAGCGCTTTGGTGAGGGCACCTTGCGAGGGAGGCAGCGCCATGCACACTTCCTGTGGGCTAGCACTTCCTGGGATAGTTATTTAAATTCAAGATCACAATGGAAAAGGAAACAATGGAGATATAATAATTAGAAGAATTTTATAGAAACCAGCAAGCCCTCGTGTTGTACCTGAATCCACACATACGCCCTCTCAGCCCACCAGCAGCTCTGCAGCCTCTTCTCTTGCAGCGTAACTGCCAGTCTCATTTCATAGGAACAGCCAGGCTCAGCCGTTTCCCCAGGACGCACCGTGAATCCCTTGCTTGTCCCAGTATAGACTGTGACCTCATGTGGAGTCAGGGTCTTTGCAGAGATAGTCAGGGCAAAATGAGACCACTAGGGTGGGTCCCAATCACATAGGACTGGAGCACTTAAAAATAAGCCTGGCCTGCCCACGGGCTCGGCTCTGCGGCACCCCCCGAGAAGCCCCCACAAAACAGAGTTGATGCATTTTCTTTTAGTGCTTCCGGCACTTTCAGGTTTTCTAAGCTTTCTGCCTTGCACAGTTGGTGTGCACAGCCCCGGACGGTAACACAGGGATGGTGTCGCAGGGAGAGGAGGGTGACGTGAGAGATGAGCTTCCAGATCGGATGGCAGATGCAGCTGTTAACATGGCAGACCCCGGCCCAATGTGAATCTGGATGAACAGTGAATAACTTTTAGAACAAGTGTGCCCCGTGCGATATTTCAACATATTTATGTGGAGCGGTCCTTCAGTGTTCATCTGAAATTCACTTCTGACTGGTGTCTTGTGTTGTGTCTGGCAACGTCAGCTGTCCCCTGAGGTGACTCGTTTAAAGTGGGCACCAGGTGAGGCACAACATCCTCCAACAACTTCAGGGCCACGCGGTATCTCCGGCTTCCTCTGTGCGGGTGAGCTCTGCGTGGTTCAGACCAGACCCACCTCCCTGGGCAGACTGGCCGGGAACGCCTTGGTGTTTCTGTTGATACAGTTGGATCCACATTCCCAGAAAATGGCTGCTGCAGGCGAGCTCTCCCCTCCAGGGAGGATAAATCACTTCTCCAGCCCACTCTGTGCTGAGGTTTTTTGCTGAGGCTGCAACAGAGGGTCAAATTTATGACCTTTTTAGGCAAAATTTCATGGTACCCTCCCAGCAAGGGGCCATAACCAGAACTTTTCACATAGATCCAGGGGCTGGGGGGCTTCCCGGGAAAGTACCAGACCATGCTGGGCTCTTGCAGTTTAAAAGGAGAAACCTCATGGAGTAGATTTTGTCCAGTTTCCAAAGGGGAAAAAATAGGTGAATTAGTCCCTCTAAAAATAAAGTAATAAAACTATACTGAGTGTGGATACAAATGGCTCTTCTACCTCAGGGCGGCTGTGATGAGGCTCTGTCTAGGGCACAGCACTCATGGTCAGGGGCACAGCAGGAGATGGGGTGTGTTGCTTCTCTCAAGTCCAAGGTAAACTCATAAAATTATCAACTTTCTATCCAACACTTCCTTCAGGAGTTGATATAAAAAATTCCCATTAGTCTAGTAAGAGACGGCCGTGTCTGTCTTCCCAGCTATGCGCATACCTGCCATCCAGGCTCACGTCATGAAGACGTGAGTCTCTCCTACTCTCGGTCAAGCTTGCAAAGTGAAGTCCCTTGGCCAGAACAAGCCTGATGTAAGGAGGCACTGGCACCATCTCGCAGTGATTGTGATGAAAGTAGAATGGAGAAAGTTGGGAAGATTCTTAGTTGTCATCTCATCCAAGCAGACCACCTACACGGTGTGGGAAGCTTTTGTTCAGAGAGCACTGTTCTGAGGCCCAGCTCTCTTCCTGACTTCTGAGGTGAGATTTGTTCCCAGGAACAGACACACTCACCAGCCCCTCCACGCTCATAATCTTTTCCCTATGAACTCACACCTCGACCCAGCCTCGTGTGCAGAGTCGCGGCTGAGGCCTGTTCCTTCCACACAGCAGCCACAAGGTAGCCAACCAGCCGCCCTAGGACTTCTAAGCTTCTCTTTCCAAAAATAAAAATCAAAAGCACCTTTGAGGCTGAGCGCAGTGGCTCAAGACTATAATCCTAGCCCTCTGGGAGGCCCAGGTAGGAGGATCACTGGGGCTCAGGAGTTTCAGATCAGCCTGAGCAAAAGTGAGACCCCCCTCTCCACTAAAAATAGAAAAACCAGCCAGGAGTTGTGGGGGGTGCCTGCAGTCCCAGCTACCCAGGAGGCTGAGGCAGGAGGATCACTTGAGCCCAGGAGGATTGCTGCTGGCTAGGCTGACATCATAGTACTCTAGCCAGAGTGATAGAGGGAGACTCTGTCTCAATATAAAACAAAACAAAACAGGCACCCCTGACTGCCTTGAAGGTAGCCTAATATAACAGAAACTATTTGATGTTTGAATCATCCTCCGCCGGTCTGTGTGCTCAAGTTTACCAGCCTCCCACAAAATACGGAGTGGAAAAGGACATAGAAATACAGTTCATCCTCACATGCGTCTCCTTGCTCTGTTACCTGCTGCTGCAGACCTCATCCTTCAGTGGTTCCTGCTCCCATGCTCACTGCAATCTGAGCTTGAGAGGGGCTGGCACATTCTTCTCAATAGCCCAGTAGGTCAGACACTGGCCCCAACAGCCCTGGTAGGGCAGACACCAAGGCCCAGCCAGGATCCTGGCAGCTGTGCCCACCCCTTCCAAGGCCCAGCCAGGATCCTGGCAGGTGTATCCACACCTTCTGAGGCCCAGGTGTATCCACACTTTCCCTCTTTCCCCTTCCATCCTGCTCCAGAGACCCCTGGAAGCCACAGGAGTTTGGGCCTGGCCATAGGTGTCCACAGTGCCTGGCACATGCGTCTCAGGGTCCTTGGCTGGCTTTGCCCAGGGGTCATCATGCAGGATTCTGTCTGAGGGCGGAGAGTGTATCTGGTCCGTCTGTGTGTCCCTGCCTGCTGTGAGGGAGCTGCACACCAGAAACGTTGGCAGAATGAACCAGTGAGCAGTGAACTCCCCCTGTCCCCCTGGGGCAGGACGAGCAGGACCCGGCCTCTCCCCTCCTGGGCCCTGTTGTACCTGCTGGTTTTGCTTTTCAATTCACCAATGTGAGCAGAGCCCCCTCCTGTCCTGTAACCCCATGGTGCTGGCCCAGGTGTCCCTGCTCCGACATGCCATGTCCTTTCTCTAACACCCAATACTAGGGCCCCATCCCGCTCTGACCCTTCATGTTCTGAGGTTATTCTCAGGGCGCTCCTCTGCTCTGTGGCCTGACCTGCATTTTGGCCAAACCTGAGGCCCCCAACACCTACATGGCGACCCGATGGCACCAACTGCATACCTAGAACAGTCTGGAGGCTCCCTGGGGTGCTCTGTACCCTGGTGCACATTGGGGTCATGGGGTTGGGGGGCCTGGCGAGACCTGAGAGCGCCTGACTGGGGGAGGAGTCGAGGGCACAGGCTGGGACCACAGCAGCTTCCAAGGGTGCCCATGCAGTGCGGGGTCTGTGAGGGGTCTGTGCAGAGGGCATGCCAGGCCTTGCCAGAACCCCTAGGAGGCAGGGACAAGAGAGGATGCCAGGTCCTCTGGCTCACTGGACAGGACAGTGTGGCAGGACTGGGGCCACAGAATGTTCAGTCAGAGGATGAGCTGACTGGGGTGAGAGAAGAATGACGGAGGGAGGGAGAGCCTTCTAGGGTAAACATTATTAATATATTCTTTGCTAAAATTAGAGAAAATAAATAAATGTGAAAAAAGCATCATCCTGTGAGTGAAACATGGAGAGAAAAGTGAAGAAAAATAGGAAATAACGGAAGGTGGGGGGAGCAGGACAGAGGGTGACAGGGGAGGGGGAGGAGGGACAGAGGGTAGGTGGGGAGGGGAGAAGGGAGAGCTGGGTGTGAGGGGAAGGGGGAGGGGAAAGGGGAACAAGGAGGAGTGAAGGAAGGGAAGGGAGGGATGCAGGGACGAGGGAAGGGGAGGGAGAGCTGAGTGGGAGGAG
>CAUYQV010066581.1:0-12848 GCA_963574575.1 Galagoides demidoff
CCTAGTTCCTTCCTACCGCCATCTGTTGACCAGTTTGTTAAAGTCCCTTGGTCAACTCAGAGAGATTCTACTGTATTATAAACATCACGGAAGGAGAAACCAGGGAGATGAGGTGGTCATCACCCTGCCAAATCATACCTCGTTTAAGAGTGTGGTCAAGAAGATTCCAGGCCCCAGGAATGGGCTGGGCACCAGGCACTAGGGAGAGAGAGAGGAAGAGAGAGAAGAAGGGAGGGAGGGAGAGAGGGGAAGAGAGAGGAGGAGAGGGAAGGAGAAAAGAAGAGAGAAGGGAGGAGGGAGAGGGAAGGAGGGAGAAAAAAGGGAAGGAGGAGGGGCTTAGGGAGAAAGGAAGATGTTTGTCCTCTGGCCTGGGCTGTGGGCTTCAGAGGGGAGGAAGCCTTTTACCAACTTATCCTCTCTGCAGCAGCTACCCACCAAGCTTGTGAGGACCAAAACCAAGGTTCTAACATCTTTTAGAAACAGAATCTTTTACCATCTCCTGGACCCTCATGTTTTGAGGCATAGGAAGCCTGGAATAGGGTAATTTTAATAGGAACTTGCTGGAACCTGTCAGCTAGCTATACACTCCGCAGCCTAACCCCTGTGAATTGCCCAAGGTCAAGGATTTAATTTGGCAATCCCATCATCGTTTTTTGTACAGAAGAGAAAATGGTAACTTCAACAATAAACCCAAGAACATGGCGCAGACGCATGGAGCAGGCAGAGCTGCTCTCCAGGGATCATCTCATCTCACATCCACACCTAGGGCAGAGACTGACGGGGACGGCACCTTCCAAAGATGCCCTGGTATCAACTGCAAAATCCCTCCCAGGGAAATTTCTCGCATGCACTATGTTCCACTTACTCTAGAACTTTTATGTATTTATTCATTCATTTGACTAACACTTATCTTCTCAGTCTAGATTTCATTCATCCAAAGCAGACCCTGCAGCAAGCGCTCGGGGCAGAGGTCTGGTGGAAGGAGCCCTGGGAAGGAAGTGGAGACGTGACAGCCAGGAGGAGAGGAGAGGCAGCCAGAATGAGTGTCTGGCAGCCTGTCGCACTGTGGGCTGTGGGGCTTCACCTTGTAACAAACCCTGGGAGCACAGTGGGGAGGGACGCTCTCAACCTGCACCACAAACAGGGACATAGATTCCAATGTCAGCAGATCTAGGGTGCGGCCTGAGACTACACTTCTGAGGGCTTCCCAGGCACTCCTGGTCTCAGGACCACCCTTCCAGAGCAAAGGGATTTTGTGCTTCAGCATTGTAAACCTGAGCGTGGGGACTAGGGGACATTCACACCAGCTCTCATGGGCCATGGGCAGGGGCTACTATGCCCCTGCACTTCCAGCAGGCCTGATGGAGATGCAGCTTGACTTTTCGAGGCTTTGGAGAGGCAGAGACAAACCACTGGGTACTGATCACACACCAGGCAGAATGTCAAGGGTAAAAGGGTTGACATTCCTGCCACTGTAGATCTCCAGTCAAACCAAATTAACTGGCACAGGTCACATCCCAGGTGAAGGTGAATCCTAATGAGAAAATAATGCCAAAAGGGGAGACAGGGAGCTCTGAGGTAGGAGGAGGGGCAGCTTGCAATTCTAGATAGACCCCCACCCCACCCCCAAAAGTGGACATCTGAATAAAGAGGCTGAAGGTGCATGAGGGAGCCCGTGGGAATCTGAGAAAATATTCTGGGAGAGGGAGGAGCCGGAAGGACAGAGGCCCTGCTGGACCTCAGAGGTTCAGGGAAGGAGAACAGGTCGCTGGAGCAAAGCTGGCTGGGAAAGAGGGCAGGGACAAGGTCAGAGAGGAGGGGTGGGGCAAGTCCTCCAGGGTGTGACGGGTGACCGGCTCAGGGTTCCGCTTTTCCTCAGAGTGATGTGGAAGGACGAGGACAGCTGACCTGGGCTGAGCACAGAGCCGACGAGTATTTACTTCTACACGTTCATAAGCTGAGTGTGGGTCTAAGGATGAAACAGGAGTCAAGGATTACTCCAAGGTTTCGGATGAAAACAAGCATACGGACTGAGCTGCCATTCTCTGAGAAAGGGAAGGCCCCCAGGAGCAGTTCCAGTGGGGTAGCGAGACATGGAACTGAGCTGGCAGCCTGTGAAGTTTCAGCCGTCTGGTCAGTCATGGGTCAGGAAGGTGCTCGGACCTGCACACAAACATGAATCCAGAATGCAAAGCAGATCCTCAGGCAGGAGATGTGGATTGGGGAGCCTCTGTCTGTGGACTGTATTTCAAACACTAACGATCTGTTTCCTGTGAATATTGCAATTCTGTATTATTGAAAAGAGAAAGAGAAAAGGATGGAGGATCGAGCCCTGGGGCACTTGGCACAGAATTAGCAAAGAAGATCAAACAGAGTGGGTGGGGAAGGGGAAAGAGAAGGGAACCCGACATAGGTGACCCCAATGGAGAGCAACCAACGATCAACCTGCCTCATCTGGCAGACCCACATGAGGGCCGAGAAGAGACGGACACTGGCCAGTCACTGGTGAGGTGGACAAGAGCCAGCTTTGTGGAAGAGGATGAAGGATTCATTGAAGGGAGTTCAGGAGAGAACAGGAAAATGAACACAGCAAATACAAGTTCATCAAAGGGTTTACTGAGACAGGTAGGAGAGACAATGAGATGGTAGCTGGAAGGGCAGGCAGGGCTAAGGGAGATTTTCCTCTAAGATGGAAGAAATAATCACAAGGCATAGGACAGCATGAATGATCCGGTGGAAAAGAGCAATCACAGAGGACGATGAAGAGAGAAGAAAGGACTGCAGGAGAAATCTCTTGGAAGAAGTGAGAGGGGGTCAGAACAGCATTTGGGGCCTTGGCCTGGATGGAAGGCTCAAACATCAAAAAAAAAAAATAAAAAAAATGGAAAGGTTAACAGGATATATGGCTATTTGACTATGATTTGACATTTAATCTCATTTTAGTCTTTTGTTTCTAAATTGGCAACTATTAAACTTGGGTCAGAAGAAAACCACCCAACATTCAATTATGTAAGGGGACACGCCCCCAGTGAATTCTTTAAAAGACTGCTTGTAAGACTAAAACAATTACCTTTATAGAATAATTCGTGGTTGGATAAAAACATGTTTAGGAATAAACATGCACTTGATCTAGCATCAGTAATGCAAAGGATATAGGGCCTTTAATGGTGACAAATAAAAACATTCAGAAGGAAAATTTCCAATCTAGGTTGTGGTGAACGTCATTAGCTGAGCCTGTCTCCTAGTACATTTTTCGATGGTGTGATAGTATTTATTTACCCTACGTTATTAGAAAGTGAATAGTCACTAGGCTTCAATTTTCACATCAATTGTAGAAAAAAAAAAAGATTCCATTTTCTACAGAGTCTGGAATTGAAATTGACTTAGCATCTCAGAACTGTCAAAAATTTCTTTTACGAAAAGGTTTGCTTTACGGAGACTATAAAGCAGGTGTCATCCTTGACACTTGGCGTTCTATATTCATGCCCCAGGTCTATGGAAAAGAAACGCTAGCCAGTGTGGGGAAAGGTCCTGGGGAGGCCCAGCCGTCACGCTTTCTGCCTCTGCTGGCCTCCTCTGCAGTCAGCTTGAGCGCTGGAGATGTCAGAGGTTCTCTATTTAAAACTTCTAACAAGGAAAAGAAGAAAACTTGAAGAATATGATTCCTGGCTAGCCTAGAACTTGTCTTTGCTAACAGGTCAGTCTGACACTTATTTTCCTGTGTTAAAAACAAGAACCTCTGCTTCAATTCAAATTAAAAACAGCATACATGAAGTCCCGGGGAATTTATAGATCCAGAACTTAGTCTGAGTGAGGAATAAGGAAACCTCCCAGGATGTGTAATTAGGAAACAGAGCTGTTCTCTGTCCAGGTGATAAACATGAAAACAAATAAAATTATGTTAAAAAAAAAATCACTTTTCAAGCTCGTTCTTTTCGTTACCGGGAATTGCTCCTGTGTCTCATTTAGAGAGGCTTATTTTAACTGCGTTCCCTAAATCACCAGCAGATCACATAGGATGCCGCTTAATTTCACCAACGTCAAACTGCTTACATTAATCCCCATGGCAATTAGGCCCGAGTCCTAAAAAACTCCAAGGCCTGGTATTTCTGACATGAGCAAATAAACACAGTTCTGTCTGCCTCCTCCGCAGGATACAGGTGAGGGTTTCCTTTCACGTGGCTGGGGGCTGGTGGGGGCGTGAGGTGGAACTGAAAACTCCCCCCAAGTCAGAGCAGAATCTCTAAATCCTCTTTGCAGGCACCCGACCTGATCCATAACCCCATTTATCAAATGGGTTGGTTTCCTTTTCATCTTCACATTTATTTCTCACTAGGATGCAATTCTAACATTTTCAGGAGACAGGCTAACTAAAATACACACTTTGTCTAAAAAATCCTGGGGGGCCGTGAGGGGGGAGTGTGAACTGAGGCTCCTTACAAGGCCTCATTCTAACGCGAGGACCATCTGAGATCTACGGGAGCTGGTGTTTGCAGCTCTGATGAGAACGTGTGGGCGGGCAGACCGTTTCCAGAAACATTTAGGAAAGAGCCTGTGCTCTCACAACAGGTGATCTCAGCAAACCTTAGGACCACCACCTGCTAAATTAGCTCTACTTCATCTGTACTAGAAGTTGCTGGGTCAGCCATCTCTAAGATGGAAATTTGTTTTCCTAACCACCCATTGGCCCACTCATTTTTGTCTAAACTCTATAACCTATAGAGAGACTGATCCTTGCCAAAAAGCCCCTTCTAAACTGTCCCATCCGGTCACCAATTTACCCCATTGCATCTCATCGCTGATGGGAGACAGGTTCAACCCACACAGCTCAATGCCTTTGCCCTGAGTCATCTGTGACTTGTGTCCCCCAAACCACTGGGTCACACAACAAAACCAAGTCGGTGGTGACGCTTTACATAACTTTGAAAGTTTCTGATTCCAACATCCAAGATTTGTGAATACACCAGCAGCTAGTAGTGGTTTTCCACTATGAAAAGGGACTAATAAAAATTATTTAAAAGATAAGGGGGAAAAAAGCATGTCTCTGCCTTTTGAAGCTTGAAATCAAGATCAAAAGTTTCCAAGTGGGGCAGCGCCTGTGGCTCAAAGGAGTAGGGCGCCGGCTCCATATGCCGGAGGTGGCGGGTTCAAACCCAGCCCCAGCCAAAAACTGCAAAAAAAAAAAAAAAAGTTTCCAAGTGATTAATACAGAAATGACTAACCCATCAAAAGTGCTGATGTCGTAAACAAAATTCGTCAACAGCCACTAGGAATTCGTTAAAAGTGAATTTATTGTTTTGCTTTAAGGAAAAACAAAAAGAAAAAAAATCAACTGTGCAATATGTGCTGTTCGAGACATTTTTGAGTCTGGTTTGTTGTTCATCTCTTCTCGGGCTTCAGTTTGGCACGGCTAAACGAGAAACACGGCACAGACACACAATTAGTAGGTGCAGGGGAGAGGAAGGTGCGTCATCCAACAGACACGTCTTAAAATCCAATCTGAAGACTGGCTACAGGGTGGCCATAAAGATCGTGTGTGATTTATTTTATGGCCACCCTGTATTCTAAAAGGGAAAATACAGGTCTGATCTCAACCACACCACGTTTCAAACTAACTTATCTATTTCTTCTTCCAGAACAGAATAAAACAATGCTGCAGGAACCCAGGTAAGTCATCTTACACGTAATCAGAGGATTCACTTTTAACGATAATATTGCAACATTATTATTTTTTTATTAGTTCAAGTCTTTTTTTTTTGTTTTGTAGAGACAGAGTCTCACTCTATTGCCCACGGTAGAGTGCCACGGTGTCACAGCTCACAGCAACCTCAAACTCTTGACCTTAAGCAATTCTCCTGTCTCAGCTTCCCTAGTAGCTGGGACTACAGGCGCCTGCCACAGCACCCAGCTATTTTTTTGTTGCAGTTTGGCCGGGGCCGGATTTGAACCCGCCACCCTTGGTATAAGGTGCTGGCGCCCTACCCACTGAGCCACAGGCGCCAGGCATTTACAACATTATTTTTGCTTTAGCTTTCCACAGTAGTAGGTTCTCAGCTCTCGCTTGTGGACTAGAGCAAGAAAACCATCGGAAACAGGGACAATAAGGCAGCTTCTAACAATGACAGTTCAAATTTTGCAGGAAAGCAGTATGCATCTGTACTTACTCAACGGCAGGAAGAAAGGAGACAGAACTGACCATTTTGAATTGGTAATACAAAGGATGCCAAAAAAAAAATGAATACACATTTTAAGAGATCCTGTTAGAAGTTACACTGATCATTCTCCAGTAGTGTACAAATTGCAGGTAAAATGGATATATGGGAAATGATTACTTCAACTTTGAAAAGTAACCCATAGACAACATCCCTTTAAATGTGTACACATTTTGGGGGGCAAATGAAAGAATCAGAGATATGGGATTTTATTATTGTGCTGGTTATTTTAATTCGGAGATGGAAACTAAGGCAAAAACATGTTGTTGAAAAATGCTGTTGGTTTCCTTTAAAAATGAACACATTTTAAACATTAATCAACGTGTCTCCCTCCTTCTAAGGTACGTACGTAGTTCCCTCTTTAGTGACAATTTCATATTATTGCAGGAGACACAGAAATACCTTGCCATGTTGGAACAGCCACGACTCGTTTCTGCCCTGCACTTAGCAGGCAGAATGATTACATTCACAAGGCGTGTTTACCTGTGTTGTAAGCACGCTCGGGTTTCTTAGATACAAAGCCATTTTAATTAAGGCAGCAGAGGCTCCTTATATGCAAAGGAGGATGCAGTACGTACCAGGAGACATTAATGGGAATGTGAAACACTGTACGTTTGTTATTTCATTCCTTATAGATTTAAATTTGTGATTTTTGTGACTTAAAACTTGCATTAAGACTTATGTACTTCATACCATAATTTATAAACAGAAGAGTGGTGGGTATGACTCACAACATTCTTTCCCAGAGCTGTTTATCAATCATTAAATCACTTGGGGGTGACTACCATTCAATGTATAACTAGAAAATCATGTCTTCTGCACAGGCCAATGACCACAAATTCCTATCCAAGATGCCATCACTACTGCTGGTACCATTTTGCAAATAGGGTCCATCCATTTGGCCCTTACCATACAGAAGACACTAAAAAAAAGTATATGTGCTTTAAGAATGAGAAAAAAATTATATTAGATTTGTAATACTAAAATCACGTTTGACTTCTCAATTACAAGAGGTGCTTGAGGTGACTTGTATTCCTCTTTTGTTATTGGTAAATATTGGGTATTACAATTTTTTTTTTTTTTCAATTTTTGGCCGGGGCTGGGTTTGAACCCGCCACCTCTGGCATATGGGGCTGGCACCCTACTCCTTTGAGTCATAGGCACTACCCCAGGTATTACAATTTTAATACAGTCTTTTTCCTAAAATGTGTCTGTGTGTTTTTTGACACCCTCTGTCTCTAACCAAAGATCGCAAACCACCTGCAGAGATAGAAATGGTGTGGGAGTAGGGGTGACGGGGAAGGGAGCCATGGAACCTGTTTTCAAGGAAAAACATATTACTTCTCCAAGTAGAATAAAGAGAAAATTCTCACATACTGCTGCATTTATCGAGAAATCTAGACTCCCAATAGCCAACATCACTTGCCCTTAGCCTTGTCTTTCTGCTATCTGAACCAGAAACAAAAACATAAGACACCCAGATACACCCCTGGCTTTGTATTTGAGATGTGCACCAGGACTGCCGCATTTGAATACTTTTCAGACTGTTCTAAGAAATGCCTATACACCTACAAGTTCTGTAGCTATTTACAAGCAATACTGCTAAGGAAATCACATCCTACCTAGTCTCCTTTAAAAAAGTAAAGAGAAAGAAAGAGACTAATTTTAAAATCTTACCATACTCCCCTATGTTGTTAAAATTTTTAAAAAATGACATAAAAGTAACAACCTGAGGACATTATTAGTTTCAAATCATCAGATCCAGGAAGCACAGCAGGTCATTCACAAAGTGTTTTTAAAAAGCTAACACTCCTAAAGCTGCGAGTCTTTTCAAGCACACGGCATATAACAATGGTTTGATGAAGGCTGGATCAAGAACCGACATCCAATAAAACAAAAAGGCTTATTTAATGTTGAATAAATTATTCTCAGTTCATTTTGAGGAGCAACTTTCCCAAAGGGCTGGGGTTTGCAATTAGATAGGACCCAACCCTGTCCAGGTGTCAAGAGGTTATAAAACTCTGTTCAAAGATATGTTTACGCTCTCTATATGATGGTGTGCTGCTCTCCTTCATAGACATGCATGGTATAAACACACCTACCATGGTAGATTTTTAGCTACCAGCATGATGTCACAGAACATGGAGCTGGAGAGAGTTGTGCAATACCCCTGGTGTTAGCGCCATGCCCATTCCACAGGTGTAAATAATCTCAAAAATCAAAGATCATAACATAGTAAAAATAATTATGAAGTGAGGAATTCTGAGCCTTCCCTTTTTAAGATAACTTATTTCATTTTTAGTAATGGACATAGAACATTTAATAATGTTCTATGTTTAACAACAAGAACAAGTGGCTCTTCCAAGCCGAATGTGGGCTGCCTCTCGCAAGCCACTGATGCCAGGTACACAGAAAAGCATAGCCGGACAAGATTTTCATACCAGCCATTCTTAAACACTGGGGAGAATATCTGCCTAAGCTTAAGAAAAAAACAAAAACAAAACAAAACATAAAAACCATCAGCCCCTGTATCTGAACACAGAATTTGATTTTCAAGGCGATGAGGAGTCAACTCCAGTATCACAAAGCTGACTTTCGCTACAAGTGACAGACAGAGGCTGCAGGTTTAGATCTAGAGCAAACATCATGTGGTGTTTGGCAGGGCTTTTAACAGGAAGAGAGCTGCGTTCTGTTGCTCTCCAGCGTCCTCTGGAGACACTACACATTTTCCTCCACACTCTCCACTCCTCTGATCCCAAATGGAAAAGCTCTACAGTAGACCTCTCTTCTGGAGCAAGTTACAGAAAAAGATCACTTATGATTAACATGTCTCTAAGACACTAGAAGTTTACTTTTTAATCCATGTCAAGAACAGAGAACTGTACCCATCAGATACATGTTGGTGATGAATGAGAACTCACAAACCGTGAGCTTTCATGGAGACATCAGGAGAGGCTCCGGAGGGACAGGGCCACAGCTCTCAGGGAAGTTCCTTCCCATCCTTATTCTCTAATTTGAAGACGACAGTGGTATAAATCCCTTAACTTTTAACTGATAGGCAGCAGCCTTATTCTGTGCATTATGTACATGTCAGTTTATGGGCTGTTCGGGTACATGAACCCCCCTGGCTAACACAAAGACTAAAATACAGTGCCAGTTACAGTGATTTCACCCTGTAAGATTCTTAGACAGGGAACGTAATGAAGAGAGATGATCTGACCGAAAATGCATTCAGAAGGAACAGTGTATAAATACGAAAAGCTCTCACAGAAAACTATGAAAAACCCCAGCGTTCAGAAGTGCTGGGAGACAGAAATCCAATTCTATTTAAATTAAAGAAAACAGCGCTAACAGGCCAGATTTGGTGCCGGTGTAAAGCGTGCAGCCTCTGCCCTCCTTCCTTGCACTTGGCTTGACCAGATGGCTACAGGACACATCTGCTGTGCTGTGTACCCTTCAGCCTGGGCCGCAATTCCAGGACTTTCCAGGCCTGACTTAATCTGTGACTCCCTGAGTTATTGAGGTCAGCCTCGGAATTGTAAATCAAGAAATTCTATGAAAATGAAAACGCTTGTTCCCCATTTTGCAATTAAAAAAGAAAGTTAAAACGAAGGAATTTGTAATGCAAGATAACTACCTCTTGCAAAGTCAAGGGGGCTGTGCTGTATGTTTTCAATTTTAAACCATCATCTTGATATGTTTAGGGGTTTAATTTATGGAACAATCAAGCAATCTTTATATTTAACATTAAATGCCTGAATATGATAAATCCCCGTCGATGAACATTTATGGGAGAGTTTCGGTGCAACTTCTGAACAACTTGTCACTTTTATTGTATAGCAATGATTTGCAAAAAAAAAAAAGATATGCTAAGTAATCCTAGAGTATAATTTAGGGACACAAAAACAACTGTCAAGAGACAGCCAGAGACTACATTTAATGAAATCTTTACAGACTGAAGTAATAAGTATTAAATTAATCAACACAGCTTAATTGAAGGTCTATTTGTAACTTTTTTTTATGAGACTTGTTATTAATGAACCCTTAAATGCTACCACTAACTTGAGCTCCACGTTAAATTTAAATAATGAACCATTGTTCACACACACAAAAAGGAACAAACAGTGCTTTAATAGCCCTTTGTCTCCTTGGGCCTTTCACTCTTATGCACAGCTAAGATGCAGACGTGTCCCTCCTTCCTCCCAACAGTTATTTATTCACACAGTTGGCAAGATACCATCATTAGGCTGCTCAAATGGTCTGAAATACCGCAAGTGAAATCCTTAAAAAAGTAAAAAATGTAGCAGCTGGAAATTATACATGAATTTTCAGCTGACCTCGAAAGATAATGTTTTCAAATCTGTCCTTTCGGTCCTTTTTATTTATTCGTTTATTTGTTGTTGTTTAGAGATGGGGGTCTTGCAATGCTGCCCAGGCTGGACTCAACCCCCTGGACTCGTGATCCTCCCACCTCAGACTTCCAAGTAGCTGGGACTCTGGGTGTGTGCACCACCACCCGGCTTGCAGCATCTCTGTGACTCTCACCCGCCTGTATCTAGGGAAGCTCTGGTTTGCAGGGTGGAGACTTACCTGAACATGTCTCCCAAGCCCTTGAGCATTCCTTTCTTGGCCTTCATTTTATCCTTCTCCTTCTCTCTCTCTTTCTTCTTCTCTTTTCCAGTTTTGTCCTTTTTCCTGTCAGTCCTGTCACCTTTCTCTTGGTTTCCGTTCATGTGTCTCTCCAGAGAGTGGGAAGGCTGATCGCTGGCCGTGGAGACGGACTCTCTCCCTGATCTTGAACTTTCTTCTGTGTCTTCTTCCACTTGGAAGGAGAGAAAGAAAGAAAGAAAAAAAAAGAAAAGAAAAGAAAGAAAAAAAGGGAGAGGGGGAACATGGTGAACCAAAGGAACAAAAATTAAAAAATACTAGAATACACGCGAGGACTTTATTCTGTAGTATGGCCTGGCCACTGACACGGACGGCAATGCTGTTTAACTCTGGGTGGAATTAGAACGCAACATGCGATGTGGATGACTCCCACAAACGTGCGCCTTCCTCTGCCAAGACTCAGAGGATTTAAATAAATAAGGAAAGGTAAGAGAGACGCAGCCCTCTTACTGAATCCTACTGCTCTCCCGGGCATGCACTTTGGGCCACAGATCATGCAGCTGCTGGGGACCTGGCATGACCTCCTGATACGGGGCAGACTTCTAAGGGCCCTGTGTATTCTATTTGCCAAGTGAAAAGAAAGAAAACAAGGAGCCCCTCCTGAAGTAGTTCCTCCAGAAGGGCAGGGAGAATGCAGATACAGTCTGGTTTCTTATTCATCTGCTAAACTACATCCAAGTCAACACAAGGAGGTCTTTCCCCAGGCTCCAAGGATGTGTCCACGTATGATTTCTGCACGCAGAAGAGTGATTTTTCGGTTTACAGCCCTAACAGATCTCCTCAGCCTCCGTAACTCTCTCTGCACAGGTGAACATCAGAAGTCAAGCCTACGGGAAGTCCTCACCCTGAACACTTTTGCGTGCCCATCTGCACAACGGCAGCTGAACACAGGTGGATGGAGCCACAAAAATGTGTAAATTAATGACTGCACTCCTCCCTCCTTTGTAGACAGAACGATCTACGCAGCAATAGCAACCTTCCATTCCTTGAACTGGCACTTAGGAAGAACATGGTCTGAAGATAAGTCGTGACCTCAAAACATTTTACATTTGAAAGAATTACAAGTAACTGAGGTTGTTTTCCACCCACCAAAAGAACTTCAAGACTTTCTCTATTAAGTAGAAAGCATAGATGCACATATTAACCGCCATTCTCAGAAGTCTTTTCTGAGATTAGTGCCTAAAGATGTTCTCCAAATATAGTACAGGGACTTCGGGTTACTCCTTGAGTTGTTGTTGTTTTGTTTTGTTTTTTTTTTCCAGCTTCAACAAAGAAAGTGTAGCTCAATGTTGTTGAAATTCTTGCTCAACACAGTGCCAAACTGAACAATGGGGCCTCTTCCCAATCTTTTACAAAGAACTGACCTCCAAATCAAGTTCACATCATCTTCAAGTAAAATTCAGTCTCCCTCTCTGGCAACAAGAGACCCTTGAATGAGCAACACATGATATCAAGGGTATAATGAGACTGCCTGAAACAATCCCAATCTCTTGGGAGTCTCTGAAAAGAGACCGTATAAAATGATGGCACAGCCATGACCAAGCCATAGAATTTTTTTAAAACTCTAAGACTGGCAGGCAACCCTACAATGGCTTTAGAAAGGTTGACCTGCCTCTAAAGAACATAGAGGGTGGCTTTTAGGAAATGTGCTTTGTTTCTCTGTATCAATGAATACATAAAGACTAAGTGTGCAGGTTGGTTAGAAGAAACCAGTCACAACTTTCACATGGACACAGTTAATAAAAGTCCATAACCTTACAAATACTGCTAAGTGAAGTCTGCATTTTTATTTTGTGTGTGTGTGGGGGGGGGGGGGGGTACACAGACCAGAAAAAGAATACCCTGGCAGCTGGCCCACGGGCATGCTAATTATGTGTAGCCTTTTCAAAAGAGAACTCCTCCCAAAGAAAGTAAGTGTAACTTAAGCAAGATAGCAACACTTTGTCTAGTACCCTTGAACAAGGCCCT